>JANZLH020000148.1:47441-59733 GCA_026770325.2 Erythroxylum fimbriatum | reverse complement strand
TAACTTTAGGTCATCTTTAGGCAAAAGAAAAGATCAAAATCAAAATTAAAATGCTTCCTCTTTAATCTTATTTCCTAATAATAGACAATCATATGAAAGAAGGAATAACTTTTAAAACTCATAACAAGAATTGAACATTCAATATTTTTACTCATGATTAATTAACAACCATTCCCTTGAAAAACTGAGCAATATAAGTTCAGATTTTGTCAAGTTGTATTTAAAATAAGATTAATTTATAGATACACTCAAACACCTTTCATGATCAAAACATTCTATAACTTTGCATATATTTTTAGTTCTCCACCACTAAAAATTCACTTGCATAACATGAATCAAAGAAATTTTCAAGGTTGCAATAGGGCTAAAGGTTAAGGTGAGAATATTTTGGTCATTTAGTTCAAAAGCTATCAAAACTAGCGATGTAGGAAGAACATTCAATGAAGTAATAAGTGTATAAATTAACATCCAATCAAGTATAGTATCTTCAGCTATAATGAATGCAAAAACTTTATTCCACATATTGGATTTAAGCCTTTAGGCTACAAACCATATGAAGCACAAAAAATTATAAAAAATCACACATAATAATAATGATGGATAATCCATTATAACTATAAAGAGTGACCTTCGCAATAATTTATCCCTTACTTACATCACAATCAACTCACCCATTATTTACAATTTTAGGAGGAAAGATTAACATGAACTACTTATAAAAGAAATGATTTTCTCCTCGATAACTTCTTTTCTTTCATAAATATAATTTTTCTTTTTTCTTCAAAGACAAAGACATAACGAAACTACATTAATAATGGAGTTCATTCATAGGAAATAAAAATCACATTCCATCAATTATAACCAACCTGCATATATGCATACCCCTACACTTATTCTCGTGTTTATCCACAAACATCAACAATTACAAATGCTCCAATAGCTTTGAAGCTTGAGTAGGAAATTTTGTTAAGTTAAAGGCTCATAATGTGATAAACACAAAAAGAAAAGGTTAGTATAGCTTAAAGGGTTAACAACAGGATAAATCATATCATTAGGTAGCCTATTTGGCTAATATAGCTTGCAAAACAAAGAATGTCTATATCATTTCCATATTAATTCATGTGATAAAAATATAGTTTCGAACAAAAAGTCAAGGCAAATTCAAGATGTACATGCCATGAAGGTGTCCATCTATCTCAAACTCTACTAGTTTGTATCTATCACCTAGTCACTATTCTTCTAAAGGAAACAGATACTAACCAATCACAAGAGTAAAAATACATGCCTAAATTACCTCAAAAGTTTTGGTTGATTCATCTCTTTAATTATAACTATGTAATCTTAAAAGTAATATAAAAATAGAGAATGTTTGTTTTTTTTAATATATATGAAAACATGCAAAAGAACTTGAACTGCACATAAGAAACAAGTTCCCCAACCCCACACTTAAAGATTACACTGTCCCTAATATAACATTAAATGTAGGAGATGTAGCATTCAACTAAAACAATAATTGAAAAAATGTAAAGGAAAAGGAACAAACTCTCTTTGGGTTGCCTCCCAAGAAGTGCCTTTGTTTACTGTCATTGGCTGGACTTTATGTTTTCTTCATCACAAGTTATCATATAGATCTTTAAGTACCACCACTTCCACATTCTCCACTAGAAATCTTTCATAGTAAGGCTTTAAGCAATGACTATTCACCTTAAATGTCTTTCTGAATTTTAGACTCTGTATTTTTATTGTTCCATATGAAAATATTAGAAACCACAAAAGGACTGACCTAACAAGAACATATCTTACCTATAAACAATTTAAGTCTAAAATGATAAAGAAGCACTTTTTGATCAATAACAAAGCTTTTCCTTGATATCATCTTGTTATGGAAAGCTTTGGTCTTTTCCTTGTGTATTATTATAGTCTCATAAGATTAATTTTTCATCTCTTTAAGCTCTTGCAATTGCAACTTTCTATGCACTCCTGCATCGTTAAGATTCATTTTGCAATGCTTGATAGCCTAATAAGCCATGTGTTGCAGCTCCGTAGGAATATTACACAGCTTGCCAAAAACCAATCTATATGGGGACCTGTCAATTAGTGTTTTTATAGTTTGTCTTATAGGCTTATAATGCGTCTTTTAACCTTAAGATCCATTCCTTCTTATTAAGTTAAACTATTTTCTCTACAATCAATTTAATTTATCTGTTGGATGCCTCAGTTTGGTCGCTTGTTTGGGGGTGGTAAGAAGTGAAAGTCTTATGTATTATATGGTATTTCTTAAATAAGGTTTCCATCACCTTATTGAAAAAGTGCATTCTTTTTTACTCCAAAGTTCCCTTCATAAGCACAAGATTGACAAAAGGTTAAAATAAAAAGAGTCTTACTCTTAGGAACACATCTTCTTATCACTTGATCTGCACAATGCCTCCAAGGTAGGGGTCATCCCATACGTAGTACCTGGCTCACTTTTTAACTTATCACTTTCAGCCTTTGACAAACTTACAAGTAACTGATATCATCTTCCTCTCAGACCAAACAACTAAGGTGTTCAGCAACTATATTCTTTGCCCCCTTCTTATCTCTTATTTCTAAATCAAACTCCTAAAGGAGGAGAATCCATTTGATTAACCTCAAATTTGCTTCCATCTTGGCGAGCAAGTACTTCAAAGCTATATAATTAGAATAAATAATAACTTCAGCACCCAATAAGTATGAATGAAACTTTTCTAAAGCAAATACAACAAATAAAAGCTCTTTTTTAGTTGTAGAATAATCCAATTTGGTTGAATTTAAAGTTTTCGAAGTGTAGTAGATGGCATGTGCAACCTTTCCCACTCTTTGTCCTAGAATTGCCCTATCAACACACATAATCTTAGAGATAAGGCTACAATTTGGAGGTTTAATCATTGGTGGGTATGTTAAAAGCTCTTTAAGTTTGTCAAATGCATCCTTGCACTTGTCATCAAACTTAAAAGAGACATTCTACTGTAAGAGCTTGCATAAAGGAGAGGATATCTTCAAGACATCTTTGATCTATGGTAAAAACCTATATGGTGAAGAAAAGATCGAACTTCCCACAAATTCGACGTGTAAGGCAAAGAAAAATAAGATTAACCTTAGATTTTTCAACCTCTATAACCTTAGAGGACATAACATGCCCTAGAACTATACGTTGATCAACTATAAAATGGAAAATTTTCCCAATTAAGCACTAGGTTAGTCTTAATACATCTTTCTAAAATGAGTGCAAGATTTTATAAGCGATTATCAAAAGAAGAACCATAGACACCAAAATAGTCCATAAATACCTTTATGATCTTCTTAACATACTCAGAGAATATGCTCACCATGCACCTCTGGAAAATGGCAGGCACATTGTACAAACAAAATGACATCCATTGTTAAGAAAATGTATTAAATGGGCATGTGAAGGTCGTCTTCTCTTGATCCCTTGGTACATTAGGGATCTAAAATAACCTGAAGAACCACTTAGAAAATAGTAATAATCATGTCCAATAAGTCTTTTAAGCATTTGATTAATAAATGGAAGGGGAAAGTGATTTTTACGAGTTGCAAGATTCAACTTCCTATAATCAATACAAAATTACCGCCCAATTTGCATACAGATTAGAACCAATTCACCATCCTAATTTGTTAACACCATGATTTTAGATTTCTTTGGAACCATTTACATTGAGCTAACCTATTTATTATCTGAAATAAGATAAATTATTCTAGTATCAAGAAGCTTTAGTAAATTTTTTCATAACTTCTATTATTAGAGGACTTAACCTATGCTATGTTTGTCTAGTTAAATTGGCACCCTCCTTAATAAAAATGGAATGCATGCACATATAAGGTCTTGTTCCTTTTATATTTACAATTGTCCTACTAATAGCCTTCTTATGCTCCCTTAATAGATGAACCAATTTATCTTCCTGATTAAAAGTCAACACCACTGAAATAATCATTGGAAGAGTTTGATTGTCACCTAAATATAACTATTCAAGTAAGAGGGTAGTGGTTTCAACTCCACCTCAAAAGGTAATAGCCTATGGTAAGATTAAGGTAATTGTATAGAAGCAAGTTCATACCTTATAAGAGTGGGTTCTAAAAAATACAAGGTAGTTTCCATCTTAATTAGGCCCTCTCCTAACTCAACATCATTAGTGGCTTCTAATTATATATGCTTGGTTAAAACTTCTTCTTATGGGTCATTATAATTTAACTTAAAATTCCTATTGTGGGATCAATCACATCAATAGAAAAAATAGAATGATGATCTTGAGTATGTTTTATGGCATCAAAAATATTAAAATGAAACACTTTCCCTGTTAAATTACATTGTAAGGATACCCTGACGAAATCTTTCTTAGTTTGGGCAATGTTAAGGATGCCCTCACTCCTAATAAGATAGGTGTGAGGTGAAGGGAAATGTCATCATCCATATCTACCATATAGAAATCTACAGGAAACACTAATTCATTCACCTTCCTTAGAACATCCTCAACTACTCTATTTGGGTAAGCATTATAAAATAAAGTGTATAGTTAATAAAAGTGCTTTTTATTTTTTCGTTGTCAAACAGTCTACTGTATGAAGCACTTTTAAAAAAGCTGTTTTTTAATTGACAGCCAAACAGTCATCTGGCTTTTAAAAAAAGCTCTTCTCAGAAATGCTCTACTGGCAAAAGCTCTACTGACAAAAGCTCAACCAAACGGACCCTAAATTTGTTTCATAATTCTTGGTAATAAAGAGGCTATTTCTTCAAAAATCTTATTTAGTATTTTTGGGAAGATTCCATATTTATTTGTGAGTTCTCTATATTTTATTCTTAAGTGGGTTCGCACTATATAAATAGATGATATGGTTGTTAAAGAAATTAGCCCTTCAAATCATTGCACGTCGTACACTTTGCCTCCACGTTGCATAAGGAAACTGGTAAATGCCCTTATAAGAGTGTCGTATTGGCCCATATGGTGTGCTATAAGGCATGCCAACTTTGTCCCGTATAATACTCTATACTCAGACAAGGCTTTCAATGGAAAATACCAAAGAAAGATGTAAGGCCTTTGTAAATGCAGTCGATAAATGTTAGAGGCACACAAACTTCCAACACAGGCATGCGGCTGACTATACGAACTTCTCAGATCCGATTCCTTTCACACTTGGTGCCTTTCCAACAATTACGGGACAATTATGTGTATACGCGTGGACGTAGAATTTTTGACCAAATCAACGGAGGCTAAAGTCTTCGTGACAATCACTGGCAAGACTTTGGGACAATTCTGAAAGTCTAGCATCAGGTTGCAGGTTGCAGGTTGCAGGTTGCAGGTTGCAGGCTCATTAAACATTTGGAAGGGAAAAGGAAGAAGGAAAAATGAAACTGTAACATGTAGGGCTAGAGAAAAAGAAGTATAGAAGGATAATAAAGCAATATAAAGGAGCTCCAAAGGCTGATTATATGAAACAAGAGAGAGAGAGAGAGAGAGAGACAAAAACAATGTGTTTCAGAAGGAAAGCACATGTTGCGAACAAGCGTTGCGAAAACTATCACACCTCTTAATTTTGCAAACCATATCAATCGAGCAAGGAGTTTACAAAATGCTATATATTATGAAACGAGACCATCATCACTTTTCTAAGGACGCACCATCCAATTCAAAACTCGCATCAAAGAGTTCCAAGTCCAAAGATCAAGTATATGTAAACCTATATTTACTGAAAGTTTGAACTTTTAACTATATAAAAGTTTTATTTTTGATTTAAATTTTATAGTTTAAACATCAGATCAAATATTTGCAAGTTTATTACATTCAACAAGTCAACAAGTGAGATTAAGATGCACATTGATTTAAAGTCAACATTAAGTCTTCAGTTATTGTGGGAATGATCGAAGTGTAGGTTTATCTCATGATAGATTTGAAAGATTAACTACAAGTACCATCTAAAATTGTCAATGTCCTCAACACTTGAACAAGAGTAGCAAGCATATCGCACAACATTAAACCTAATAATTAACATGCCACTACTGATATGTGTTTAATTGTTGAAACATTTAATCATTGACACTTAGCAATTAATGATACAAAAATGCTTAAGATATTCACTTTAATTCATTTATGATTTTAGGTACAATTTGGAAGCAAATAAATTAAAGTGAGTCAAAAGTACTGTATTTGAGTCATATTCTGAAGATCAATTCTCACTTGTCTTCATGGAGCAAGACTAAGAAAATTAAAAGACAATAAAATGAAGACATGAAGAAAAGAACGTGAGCTGCATAGATTGTGTGTGGAAATCTCATGCATATATTCACGTGAATTAATGGCCATGCGAGTTAGTAATTCAATTAATGGAAAAAGGAAGGTAACAGCTCCATGCGACGTGATTTAATGTAGCAGATGTTGGGAGCACAATGGCGAAGCAAGGAGTAGCTCACGTGTACATTAGATGCATGAATGGTGAAGAAATGGCCATGAGAACAAAACGCATGCAGCTTGCTAGCAAAATAACGTGTTCATGGAGGGATAACCCAAAACCAAAACGACAGCCCTTATATGTATGACGTGAAGTAGTAAACACAAAGAACAACGTTTGCATTTCAACTTGCATGAAATGCAGTCGTTTGGGGTAAAGAAATGTGAATTAAAGAGAGCGTGCATGAATAGTGAGGGTGGCCTTTAAAACTTAATTCGTCACATCAAAGCTACAGTAACGATTGGAGAGGCATGAGATATAGCATGGTTTTCGTTTTTAGATAGACAGTAGCTTAGGTTAGACAGCGTAGAAGAAAATAGAACATAAACGAGAAGGAGGCGTAATGAAGAATAAAACTGAGATGGTGGTGTAACATGCCGTTTCCATAATAAGGGTTAGAACCCTAGATATATGTAATTGAGAAAATAACAATGAGATATTAGAAAAATGTATTTCATGCTCATGCATAATGATAGCATAACCACACATGAATATTGATTTTTGCACATTAAAATGACTGTACATATACTCATTGACATTTTTCGGGTATAATTGATCTATAATTGTGATTATTTTTGGAATTGTGAATGGTATGTGTTAAAAGTTGAGTGGGAATGTATAAGTAGTGAATTAGAATTTTTGGTGAAATATGTGAATTTTGTGAATATTATGGGTATTTTTAAGTTAGGAAAAATGTTAAGTGGAAAGACAATTGATAAATGGCAGTAGAAATAAATGTCAAATGGCTGTAGAAAGTTTAATATGTGACATTAAAATTTAATGACAAGTGTCATTAAAAATTGGGTTAAAAATTGGAGACAAATGGACTAGTAGATTAAAAGACCGAAAGAGGACCTTGAGAGAGTGATATGTGGCAAGTGATAAGTGTCACTTGCCACACCACTTGTTTAAATCACGATTTTATTAAGTTAAAGACCATATTTTTGTCTTTCACTTGCAAAATATGATACATGCTTCTCTCATCTCCATCTTCCTCTCCTTCTCACGACACTCTCTCCTCCAAAGTATCGAGTTGAACCTTTCCATCACTAGTTTCTTGCTATCTTTTCTTCTTGATAACATACCCACCTATTCTACTTTGGCAAGATGATGATTGTATATGTTGGAGGAGCTAGGGTTTCATGGTGATTGAAGAAGCCTTGGGTAAACAAGTAAGTATAAGCATTAATCTTCATGGCTTTGATGAATGAAACATGTTTTGATGTTAGTTAAGAGTTAAATGATCATAAAATGAGGATGGGTATATGCTAAAACGTGAATGAGAAATGTGGATAGATTCATGTCTTACTTTGGTGTTTTAATGGATAATAGATTATGGAATGATATAATGTCGGATTAATTGAGTAAATGGTGTTTAAAGTGTGCTGGAAAAATGTTAGCTGTAACATTTTCCATTGATTATGCATATGTAATTTAGCCATAACTTATTCTGTAAATATCCAAATGAGATGATTTTTTATTTGAATTAAATTAGAGACATGTGGCTACATTTTTCATGAAGATGTCGAATTCAAATTCTGTCTTTAAGAGTTTTGAATTTTGACTTGAATTGAGTACTGTGTGTAGGAAAAAGTACAGAAAAACTAGATACATAATGGGTTTTTTGTTTTGTTTTCTTGATGAATTAATGTGAATCTCTTTGGGTGTTATTTTGATGGAATAAAATGAGTCTAGAGCTAAATAAAGGGAGTAATGTGGTGTCTTGAAATGGGAAGAATTAAGGTGATAGTTAGAAGTGAAATGAAAGTGGAAATGAAGTTGAATATGTGCAAAAAGTTGATGATGAATGTATATATATGTATGTGTTCTGTTTTTAATCTTCATGATCAATTATGGACTAAAAATTGGTTATGGATGATATTGAGTTGAAATGGAGTTAGAATGATGTGGAAATGATGAATAATTAAGCTAGGAATGTTAAACAATCATAAGGTGTTGAATGTGTAAGTAAAGAGTTAGAAATCTGGAAAATTAGGATGCAATTAGATATACTTTGGAGCAAGAGTCATAACGTTTTCTGTAGATCTCTGATTGAGGTCGTTTAAGTATTCTTTCGAAGAGCACTTCAAGATCTACATCTTCTATGAAGACCTCGAAAGAGATTTTGATGTCTAGAGGGTAAAAAGATCACATTTCTGTAACTGACCCGTGAAAGTCCGCTCAGCGGACATGGAAGTTTGCCTAACAGACATTCTTTGGCCATTTGGATTTAGTTTAGGCTTGAATGGGACTTGAATTGAACCTAGAATGATGTTTGGATTAAGTGACTAATGTGTGATAAGTATGAAGTGATAATTGGGGTTATAACTTAATGAATGAATGGATGATATCCGAGTACCAAGGCATGAGTATAATGGGAAAGAAGATGTTCATATGATTATAGTTATGATCCAAAGGAGTTGAGTAATATGTATTAAGTAAATGTGAATGATAATTGAGTATTATGAGATCATATAATCTTAGAAAAGAGATGACGAGAAAATTGAGTTATGATATTAGAATAACTAAGTGTTCTTGAGGTGTAAGCCTAAGAATGAGTTAGACACATACAAAGGATAAGAATTGAATGGTGAACTTAGAATGATCGTGTACAAATGAAGTGTAAACCTAAGTTCAATTAGATATATATGAATTATGAAATGAGAATGATCATAAAATGTGAATTAGATAATATACCCGGGATTGTCATTGAGCATGCAGTATACACAACACATATACATATGTATGTGATTGAGTATTCATAAGATTGTGTAATTATTAATGTGTGTGCAATGTGTGTATTGCATAATATTGATGTGCAGGATAAATGTCCGCATCCAGACGTTTCCAGATCATAGAAGCTAATGCTAATCTGGAGCGTACTGTGAGTCGACCTAGATGGTCTTACTTTAAAGGATTGTTCTGTTTAAATTCTGTATTAAATTACTATAATATGTGAATGTGATTGTATTGATTTCGAACATTGAATGTTCGAGGCGTTTGATGCATGTAAAAATCATTGGAAGTGCTCCTTGTATGTGAATTTGACGAAATATGTGATACTCAACTTGATTGTTGAATGCTGGACCAAGTTCCAAAGAAAATGGTGAATATGCATATGAATGAAATAAGTGATTCTCAATGTATATGTTGAATGCCGGATCAAGATCCGATGACAAATGTGAATGAGGATGTGATAGTGAATATGATTGTGTGATATGAGCACTTTTAATTGACTGAATATATGTGATGCATTTCGTTACATGAATACATGACAACATAAAAGTGATTGTGACTGGAGTAGCCACCGAAAAAGAGCTTAAAGCTCAGAAAGTGAAAAAAAAAGCTTAAAGCTCAGAATGTCATTAAGAGCCAAAGGCTCACTATGTATAATGAGCCTGGTATCCCCAATGGATACGGGACAATTATCAATGAGCCGGTATCCACAATGGATATGGGACAGTTATAGGCACTCGGTCAGAACAATAACAATTGAAAGTAAGCCTCATGAGCACTGTATACACATTTGATGTGTACGATTTAAACGGTTGAAACAAATATTTTGAATGATTCCTGAATGTGATATATGATTTAAATGAATATGAAATGTATGTGACTCAATATGTTAAATTAATGAAGTGATGTGAATTATGTGATTATATGAATTGACGTGTTTTATGATTGAGTGAGCCATCGAAGATGGTGCACTCACTAAGTTCGCAAAACTCACCCCAAAATTGCAACATTTTTCAAGCTGTAAGAAGATCTCTAGTTAGACAAATTGGAGTTTAGCCACTGCATTCAAGTAAGAGATAGAGGTTGGAATCAGTTCGCATTTGCATTTGCATTTCTTTATTTTTGAATCAAAATATGTGTTCACAAGTATTTTACAATGTGTATGTCAATAATTTTGTAATGTAATGACATTATGATTATAAGTGTTCTATATCTATAATGGGCCCAAGAGGCTACTGAATTGATGAGATTGATCAATAAGTTTGGTAACACTTGTGAATGAAATTGTTTACGAATAAAATGGGCCCAATTTGTTTATTGATTTTTCGCATATGCGTGCATTGTTTTTTAAAAAAATTTGTAACAAGTTCGATTATTGACTATTCTAGCATTCCACCCTCGTAGAGTATGTTCTCAAATACCATCGGTATGTTCGGGGATATGCCTTATGAGAACGGGGTGCTACAGGTGGAGGCTCTTTGAGGGTTGAAACAAATTAAAGGTTAATTTGGGGGTTTCGGCTAGGGATTGTAGTGGGGCTAAAGAGAGACCCATAGAAAGCTAAGTTCCCAACGTCAGTTAGGAGGTGACATCGATGCCGATGACCTAGGTTAAGTATATTTTTTATTATTTTGTTGTTTATTTCTCTCATTAGAAATTGATTATGTTATCTTGTGTGAACCCATTAGGTATCGTGAAAGGATGATTTTAATGCGTTCATTGAATCGTTTAATTTCAAACCCATTGCTATAATTTTGATATAATTCGTAATTGTTATGTTAAAATTCATGTGTAGCGACTAATGATTCGTAATCAATAGGGGTAACATGACCTAGGTTAAATGACGCATCGTATATGGTTGTTGCCTTGATTAATCGGTTTTCTTAATTCGTAATGCTGCTGCCTAATTAAATCTAGAGATCATATTATAAGTTATTCAGTGGTTAGGTTTAATTAACAATCGTATCTTGATTAAACACTACCTAAGGGAAAACTCGGGTTAATTATTAACCCACAATTAATAGTTGCAAGGAGAGGTTTGAGAACAACAAATCAATGAAATATGCTTAATTAGGGTGTAGGCCGAGATTGAACTAAAGAACTGGGTCCCTATCGAATTTTTCACTTTTATCATTTTTTCGCATGTTTTCTTTAATTTGTTTTCATTAGGTTAGTTTTATTTTATTTTCTTATTTCAAAATCCAAACCCCCTTTTTTTCCTAAACACCAATTAATTTCATTTTATAAACTTTGCACACACTATCTATGAGATCAACGTAGACTTACCTCTGCTATAGTAGTAGTTTAGTTTTTATTTGACTAACGTAATGACGCACGGTCAATTTTGACGCCTTTGCAGGGGAGTGTGGTGTTTTAGTTTTTGTTTGTAATTTAATTGGTGTTTTATATATATTTATTCGTTATTGATTTCTTTTTAATTATTTCATGATCTTTTCATTTTTTTGTTTCGTGTTTGTAAATTTTTTTTATATGGACGGAAGTAATTTCTTTTATAACTTATATTCTCAATCTTATAACAATGTTTAGACTAATTAACCTTACTTTTGTTATGGATGAGATAATCATCAGAATTACTTCTATGATATTTTACAGGACACACAACAATTCCCGGGTGGACCAGAAGCTTCTTGTCCAAACTTAGGTACATCTCTGGAAGAGTTGATAAATGTTGTGATTGCTAATAATCTCCAATTTCAACAGAGCCTACAATAGGATATGTAGCAGTTCCAACATAATATGCAACAGCTATTTCAACAAGGTGTACAATAAATCCGACAGGATGCTTTGCAATTCTAGCAAGATGCATTGCCTCGACGGGGAGATATCAATCATCTGGAACTGCAAAGTGAAGAGGAGCAGTTGTATCAACCCGAGGTGTACCCAATGGACATTTGTGCGGAAACTTTAAAAAGTGATGAGGAGCTTGAGATTTTTGAGGCAACTCCTCAATGAATTGCTTGTGTCGAAGAAGTTGAGAAGGAGTTCGAAACCGAAAGGGACACATCTTTTAGCACGAAGCTAAGTACTAAGTCCATGATTATTTTTGAGACTAACT
>JANZLH020000147.1:2492378-2506257 GCA_026770325.2 Erythroxylum fimbriatum | reverse complement strand
CCACATTATGTTGAATACAATAATCAACTCAACTCATAAAACTTTAAGTGGGTAATTATGTAATTGTTTATGTGAGATAACAATTACATAATTACCCACTTAAAGTTTTATGAGTTGAGTTGATTATATGATACATGGAGGGAATCATGTTGCCTATCTTGTGACTGCCATGATTCAATCATCTTAATTCACTTAAGGATGACTTGATCGATTCAATGTATTATGTGCACTTAAAATTTTATTGTTGAACCACTAAGTCGAAGTGAGAGGTTGTTAGATTATTTAGTAGCCCATATTACTTATGGGCTTGAGTCCAATGAAAAGAGCCTGAGATAATGGTTATTAAGTATTAAAGAGTTGGTCTCAAATAGGTCCAAGATTTTTCCCTCTCTTCTTTAAAATCAAATACATCAAAAGACAATTTTTTGTAAGATTAAAAAACTATCACATAAAAGAGTTTCTGAGCTATTAGGGAAATATATTAAAAGAATAAAAGGCAGAAAAGGAATCAATCTTAATCAACAATATTATGGATTCAGTTATGACTTTGATAGATCAATTCATAAATATCCAGATCATCTGTATACACAGCACTAAATTAGAAACGGTAGCATTATTCTGGCTTAGAACCAGATAAGTCTAACAGGATTTGGAGGACTTGGTTCAATGACGCAACTGTTACGGTAAATAATTAATCACCTTGCACATGGAACTTAAGTAAAACAAAAAGTACTTAGGTCCACTGATGCGGTGGATGTCATTTTCCTCGATTTATGCGAGTGGGTGAGGTTCGCTGATTATTGCATTGATATTATGTTTTTTAAAACTCATCATCTGCAAGCAATTGACTGTGAACAAATTCGCATAACGAAGTATCTGTAAATTAATATCCTTTCTATTGACTCAGATTCAAATTCTAACAAATACATTAACTCTACATATGTTTTCATTTTGATGTTATAGGAAAGACAGAATAATAAGTAAGCCCATGGCTTTTGCAGTTTGTATTTAGACGTAGCTAAGTAAATGTTTGTATTTAGATAAGAGGCCTCCCTAGACTATGAACTTGAGAAAAGTCGATTAACTCGCCACTTGATCTGCGATTGACTTGTGCTCTGTGGCTACGTTATAGAGTGCCTGGAAGTAATAGAGGAACAGAGGTCTGACAGCTTACATATTTTTTTTTTTTACTCAGTAGCAGGAGAAGTACACGAAAACTAAGCTACGATACAGGGAAATACGACCTCTGAGCTATCCTCTAGTAAGATAAAAGAGTAATTTTCAGGCGGATTTGGATACTAATAGATACTAAGAGTGAAATTCTTGGCGTAGTTTACTAGCTAATCTGCAGCTCGATTAGCTTCACGGTAGATATGCCTAACTTTCACAGTCTACTGACAGCTTACATATTTAAGACAGATCTGAAGCCTTAGGTAGTCAATTCTAACTTATGATTTTACAGATCGATTGGTCGCTGTAAAATCTTTGAGCCGGCGGATGGCGTGTTACGTTTTGCCTGTTGATATTATGTTCCAAGAGTTTTTAGCCGTTAATTAAACGCCAGAGAATGGATGAAAACTTATGTAAGAGCATAATAAACGAAACAAACTATTTGTTCCCAAATTTTGAACAGCGAACTCTCTGATTGAGCATAACTGCCTCAACAAAAAATTCACGTACTAAGAAAATTAATAATAAGATAAAAGTTTTTATTTTATAAATTTTTACACTAAATATAGAATTATATTTTATTTGTAGAGAATCTTATATTAAAAAACTAAAAAATCACAAATTACACGTATCGAGAATTTAGATAGATTACAATTGACTGAAGAATTTAATTAACACTTATCTTCTTCTTTTTTTTCTCTTCGATGTCTGATTCCTACCTTCCTCATTTTTAGTGAAATTTTACGTATAGCACGGCCAAACATTTAAAGCTCTTCTTACAATACTGTTCAATAACGAAGTAGCAAAACTTGGAGTCCTAAAACAAGACAAGTCTATACGAGCTCTTTGTCGTCATGAAGCTCTAACATGCCATGTTAAATATTTCCAACGTCATTTATGAGGAACAACATGGTCGGCTACCGGAAACGATGGTTGGTAAATGAAGCCAAATTCCAAACTATTTGGCTTAGAACTTGACGAACTATCTCTCCAGAGATGGAGCCTTCCTGAGAATGTACACACAGTTCAATCACTCATCGTCTTGTGCATGCACCGTCACATCAGAAGTCGACCTTTTATTTCTTGCACCGCACATTGAAACATAAACTTGATCTTAATGGACAATGCACAATTGGGGCTATCTGTCTCTTTTTTCCATTTATTACGGTCGTCTTCCGTTTGTTGTATATTGGCACAGTAGTTACACAGTTGCTGCTGTGTTGGTACCTAAAGATATATTATGAAGTGAGTTGGGGTTAAAGAGTTTGGTAGTCTAGCTAACAACCGCAGCAGCTTCCAAAGAAAGGTAGGACAAATCCTGCTAATGGTCTCTGTTGGATTATAGCAATAATGGTAAAATTGGGGTCACTATTCATAACCAAAGTGTGACATCAGAGATGACTATTTTACCGCTGCTCCAACCACCATTTCGACCTTCCACAGGGCTTTGATGATCAGATATAAGAAATGGCACTACTTTTTCTACATCTGAAAGCTTATATGCTACATTAAAGATTAAAACCTGATCGACGAAGACAATTTGAGACAGAAATGTCACAACTTAGTTTGAACAAGTTGCTTTCTCTTCTCACAAGCGAACTGATTTGTAGTTCACATTTTAAAATGGAATATTTTTGTTGGGTCAACAAGATGGGCATGGAGTTCTACGAATGTAAATTGGACGAGACAAAATGAAAGAGAGAGGGAAATGAGCTCAAAACAAGATTTTGTGATACAAAGACATTAAACAATTTCAGAGGCTGTCTCCAAGGCCCCACCGATCAGACACAAAAGGACAAAAGCATCATTTTGGTAGCACGTAAACATCTCTATATTATATATAATTAGATTGCTAAATTCAGACTGGGAAACGGACACGTGTTCCAATTGACATAGATGCTTGGATTAATTTTTGAGGGCCTACTTGATTTATGGTACTCAAATGTGGGACAAACAGAACCTAATGAAGATTTTTTTGCTCGATAATGCCCATTTTTCATGTCTTTTGTGTTTTGTCCAACTAGCCGTCTGTCCAATCCTCTCCTTTAAAGCTGCTTCCTGTTTTGCATCCCAACTTCCCCACGAATAGCTTGTTGATATTTCTCTACGGCAGTGGAAGAGAGGAAGCACAGAGCTGTTGCCATGTCTACCAGAAGATCAAGAACTTCCAAATTCACCGAAGAAGAGATGAATGATCTCGTTTTGAGACTACAAGCCCTTCTACCTCAGCTTACTCACAAGCATTCCCCAGGGGTATAGGCTAGAATTCCTCTTCCTCTGTTTTCGCCTTCTCTTCATTCTTTTTGTTTCACTGACAAACAACTTGTCTCCCACTAGTCCTTATCACCACCAGAGCAGACCATTCTATTTACTGAGCCAGATTGATGAATTTTCAAGTTAATTCGTGATTATATGCAAGAGATTTCCTTATTATCAGGACACCGTAGGGAAACACTTGTCAGATAACTTTGGACACTGACCCTACTTAATGAAAAGTTAAAATTTTTAAGATCAAATTTTCAATTAATTAAATCAAAAGTCAACATCAATTGCGACTGAGAGACATTACATATGTTACAAAGTGAAAACTTTACTAGTGATTCTGACAAGGTTTCTTTGTGTTTCTAATGTAACAGGTGTCAGCATCAAAAATGCTCAAGGAAACATGCAGCTACATCAGGAAGCTACGTGGAGAGTTAGATGACTTGAGTGAAAAGCTATCTCAAATTCTGGAATCTATGGACTCAGCTGGTCTTGAAACTGAGTGCCTTAGAACTCTTCTAGAGAACTAGGAATCAAGTCCACGACCCCATGTTTTGTTTCTATTTGATTTCAGTATGTAATTTTGTCTCCATGAGAGGTTTCTCAATTTCATATTATATGCAGTTCAACCCTCTTCTCTATCTGCCTCCATTCTTCTTCTTTTGTCTTTGCATTGATAAATTAGTGTCATTATTATATTTACTTGCCTTTGTTATTAATTTCATAATACATCTTGAGTTCATAAACTAATATTAGGCTTAGAATGAAACTCTCCCTTTTTTAAACCTCACTCCGAGCTTATCCTAGCATTTGAAGAAGAGGGTAATAAGAAATTCTCCTCCTCAACTACTCAAAACGGCAGCCTTGGACAAAACTAAGCATGAAATGAGAAACTTTCTTTTTTCTTTTCCCCCTCAAAATCATGTGAAAGTGAAATTGCTGACTCTCCGCTTATCACGAGATTAGGACTTCGACAAAATGCTTGTGAAATAAGAGAACTTGAGTCATAGTTTGTGGTTGGGTCGGCTGGATCGGCCTCGCCAGGCCCAAGTCCAAGCCCGGATACTGACAGCCCAACGTCCCCGGCCCGCTCGGCCCATTGAGTGTTAGACTCCCATGCAAACGCAACGACTCACGTGAAGACCTAAACCTAGCAGCAACTCCAAATATATAAGGTACTATTCCTATCGTAGTAGAGGTACGAGAACTCAACCCTGCTTTTCTCTGTTTACAACAACCAAAACCCTACAAAAATATTGACTTGAGCGTCGGAGGGGCCTCCCGGGAAACAACCCCCGGTGTGCCTTTTGTTTCTTTTGCAGGTGTTCGATAGTCAGGATTACGCAGGATCATGGACCGAAACAACGACAATCCGATCCAGCAGAATCCAGCAGAACCAGAAAGTAAGTTACTAAACCTTACTATTAGGTGCCAAAAACCCAGTAAAATTAATTTAAATTTGAGATATCACAAATTTCTTGAAGTATAAGCCGTGACGCAAATTAGAGCTGCGAAAGCTTGATGTTTGGAATGAATTACTATTAGGGAGTTTAGAAATTGGAGATGATTAGTTGTATTCCATTTATAAACTTTGTGGGAAACCATTCGTTTTGCTATATGCGAACTCATGAGCTTTAGAAATTGCATCGTCGACCTTGATACGCTGTCATTTTTTTCTGGAATCATTTATACTCATTTGAGGAACCTTCGTTGAAAAGCAAAATACTAATTCACTCAGCCCGTGGATCTATCCAACCTTCTTCAAACTATACTGGTGTAAACCGGTGTATCTATCCCGAGCTTTCTCAAACAAGAAGAGGTCAAATTGTCTCTGGACTTTATACACTCAGAAAGACACCAATGCAATATTTTACATACATAAAATCACAAACCTGAGTAGGGACTATAAGGTTATTACAAAGCTTGACGAGCACTGGACATAGTTTTCATTTGGGAACTAAAATATATCAGGTTATGTTCATTGAAACAGCAGACAAATCCACCCAGATCAGCTACTTATTTATTTATCATGTTCTATTACCCACAAGGCTTCATGAACTCCTGCATTAGGCATGAAAAGCAACTTTTAATCCCAACTAGAATCAGAACTCTACAACAATGTAACAAGAGACGCAGAACCAACTATGATAACTATGTAACAGCAGACTTCATGCACATGTTAGCGGAAATGTTTGTAGATACCTTTAAAAATAGATGGACAATTCACATGCCGAATGGAGTTAAGGTCCTAATAATAAAGCGAACCTGTGCATACACATAGCAGACAGTTACGATCAAAAGAAGATTCATGTATGTAAAGTACTCGTAGTCCAATTAAGAAAAATTACCTTGCCACCAATTTCCTCTGGAAGCACTATGTGAATTGCTCCCGCTTGGATCGTCTTCACTCCCATCTTTCTTATACTAATTCACGAAGAAAGTAAAGTTAGTACAATAGTCCTGTATATTTGTCGCACCTGACTTTAAAAATTGAAACAATGACAATGCTCACACTTACATACGATCCAGCTGTTTGGTTACTTGGGGCCCGGGAGTAGTTGTCTTGCCCCCCATAGTAAAGTGATGAACTTAAAGGGCACGGTTGGACTCTCTCTTCCTTAAAGGGTGAACCCCTCTCTTTGTTCAGAATGTTATAGCCTGCTGCCTCTCCGTTCATAGCTGATTTGTCATGAAAAAACAGAAAAATGTGAGGCAGTTTTCTCCAAGTTCCCTGAATCAGAACTGAAAAGCAGATATATTGGAAAGGATTTGAAAAGGGGCACCATCATCCGGTGGGTGTAAGCTCAAAAATCAATGTCCAAGGTATGGACTGTACCCAATAATGATTACTGCACGTAAGTGTATGCAGGACATAATGAGAGCTACAAGACTGATTTCTTTTATTTCCAACGTAATGACTGTTGCGAAGAGAATAGGGGAGGAAAAGTATACAAAGTCAGAAACCTGGAACTTCTTGTTTACTCCAATTTCCAGATGATCGCTTTCCCCAAGATCCCCCCACGTCAGAGTTTGAGGATTTCTTTCCTGAAACCTGTATAGGTTAACGTAAAAGCTCAGGTATTCTCCAAAAACTGATGAACTTTTCAGCTCCAATACAATTTCTTGATATGTAACAATAAAGAAGAAATAATCTTCTCTAGGAAAGAAACTTCGATATTGAACTACTGCAAATCTTTCCCTCCCAGCTCTCCTAATCTCGAATCGTTACTTAATTAAGTAAAACTGACGAAACAACACGAAATAGGATACAAAATCTGACCTTTAAACATCCAATAAATACCGATAACAAGGAAACAAGGTGCATACTACCTTCACAAGATATGGCAGGAATGACATATATATATAACAACACAAACAAAACAGCCTATAAACGATCAACATGTGTTCATACTGCGGATGGGGGTGGAAAGATGGAAGAAAAAATCCCGGTGGAAGACGATGGTGGTGACTCCTTGGTGCCAAAAAGTTCAGCTGTGAATGAAGAAGTAACAGCTTGCTTTCTACCGTCCATTGTTTCTGTATCAACTTCTCTAAACAAAACTAACTTCCAAAACTAAGTAATGCTATGAACAACCTCTTTCCAAGAAAGACTTGTAATTGATGAATACCGAAAAGATTTGTAGAGAAAGAACACTTTACTGTTCAAGTGAAAGATCCTAGTATGCGAAGAACATCCCAAGAAGCGTCACGTATATATACACACATAAAATGGACTGGCTAGATAGTCACTGCCTGTGTTGTGCCGCCCATGTGCACTTATCACCCTGGAAAAGATTCAGTCTTTACCATACTTTTTTTACTAAAGATCTCTTCGGAGTTTCTTCTTTCACTAAAAAGATACGGGGGAATTTTCGCCCAACTTCTCTTTTTTCCTCGATTCATTCAAATTCTGTATTCCACAATCTCACCCTGTTCATTTCTAATAGCCCCCACATTCATCTTTTTCCACGAAACTGAAGTGGATAAGTGCCACGTGGGGTCCTCACGGAATCCTAAGTGGACATGCCAGTTGGTGCCGTGTGTCATGTAATGGATAATTCCAGCCTTTCTTTATCTTGTAGAGTCGCAATTTCCCAGCGATTCATTTATTCTTATATTCACAACGACGATTTGAAACCATTGCATTTAATAATATTAAATAACAGGATATAAATAAACGCAAGTTTGTGGTAGATTTGAAGGTTCACAAGAATATTAGACCAGAGACGATATCTACTTTTGTGAATCCCCTGCCAATTGTTCTTCCTAGTATTGAGATTCTTGGATACAATTTGAAGGCAGAGAAAGAGGTTCGTAGAAATCTGTAATCTTTTTGATACCGCAAGTAGATAATAGGATAAGGTGGCTTTCCACTAACGATCGACTGAACCCACCTTCCGCGAGTGTGTCCAAAATGCAAGTAGTTTGACTGCATTCCCCTACATATGTTATAATGGATATTCCTCTTATAGTTGATACATGCCAACCATATCCAACGCCACTAAGTCATGACTCATGACACATCAAAGTCTTTAATGTCTTCTTCTTTACTTCCATCTCTTTACCTATCTTTTTGGTGGGATATAGCTCAACGCTCTACTAAAGCCTTCAGCATCATACATAGAACATTCTACCAAAGATATGCCTTTTCACTAATACAAGTTCAGGTAAGCTTATTCTCGGATGATAAAGTTTCTAGCTAAACATGCTTGATTGCTTGTTTGATTGCCGTGATAAGAGTTATGATCTAGTATAAGAAGATATTAGTGAAATTGAGATCAGAATTTCAAGATAGCTATGCATCTATGCTTCTAAATTGATTAAGAAAGTACGTATGGAAACTGAAACAAATGATAGTGATATATGTGAAAGTTCTCAAGGTTATGTTGACCAGTTATTATGAATACATATTCGATAATGTGGTTACATTGGTGAATAATGTGATTGAGTACATACGAGATCTATATTTTGATATGGTATAGGAGATAATCTATGATCCCTATAGTTAAACTTATGATATGAATCAGAGTAACGCGATGGAAGTATAGTATAGGTGATTATGCTGAAAAGGTAACTATTATGGAGAAGTAAGTTTGAATAGTCATAGAATAGTCAGGGGTTGTTCGGAATCAATTACGATTGATGTATCATTAGTATGAGATATAAATTGGTGACCTACCGAAATTACTTTTATATGTAAGATTTAATGATCTTGATGGTATATACCAAAATATAAGAGTAAACGACTATGCCTCTTCTTTCATTGAATTAAGGACATTTTGATCATGTAAAGTGTGACAGAAATTGAAATTATTGAAATATCATGAATAGTTTAAATTGATCATATTGAGATGTTAAGAATGGCTGAAGCAGTATTGATGATGATAACAGTTAATTGATAAAGATTGCATGAATAGTATACATGATAGTAGCAAGAAATCTTCGTTTGAAAAAGAATTTCAGTGAATTAGGTTAAACAGATTAGGTAGTTTATATCAAGAATGACCAATGAAAGAACAAATCAGAAATGAATATGTAATGGATCAAAAGTGAAAATTTGAGTCATATCCCTAGTAGAGATTTAAGCATAAGAGATAGAGATGTTTTATCGACTCATATCACATGAATTAAGTGTTCCATTTTGAGGAATGAATGACTACTAATGAATCAAAAGTAAATATTGGAGTCCTATTCCAAATGGAGACTCAGGCGTAAGAGGTAAAATATGCTACTAAGAATGTATATATTTTGTTTGATGTAAAGTATCCAACTATGTGAGTGGATTCCTGATTTTGAGGAGACATTAATTGCTAATATGAGGAGTATATAGGTCCACGTTGTATTTTATGTTAATATGTTTGGGAGTTTGACTTGATGAACGTGTTACAAACACAGGAAGTTAAGATTGAAAATAAATTGAAATGTGTGGAGAAATTAGTATGAATGAGCAAACATTAAAATAAGTTAATGTGAAATATGAGGAAATCTAAAGAAAGGAGAAAATCATTTAAGAAACGTAAGTCAATTGGGAAATTGAAAATAACGTGAGACAATGTTACCTCGTGGAGGAATTAGTTATTTAAGGAATTATGAGAATTAATCATAGGCATATGGAACTTAGGAAATATATGTTCGAGTTAACAAATGCCCTAACAACACTATGGTATTAGAGATTAAAGTGATCCAAGCAAAATTTTATGATATATTGAATGTATTCAAAAAGTCGAGAAGAATAGTTTGAATACTTGAGGGAAAAAGTGTAAATCGTATGATTAATGAAAGTAAAGGAAATTTTGAGGAATTATAACATCGATATTAATTATATCGTCTGGATTTCGAGATTTTATAGTATACAATGATGTTGTATAAGAGTTTAGGATAAAATCCAATGCAGCATGATAAAGTGATTTCATATGTAGGGAGACAATTAAGCCTCACGAGATGATTAATTAATTGATGTATGAATTTGGAACTTACTGCAATAGTGGTCGTTTTGAAAGTTTGGAGACATTATAAGTATAGATTTGAAATACATAGGTCATTTAATTTGAGGTAAATGTTGAGTTGGAAGAATGGAATACAAGACCGAGACAATAGATAGAGTTATTTGAAGGATGATTGTACAAATGAGTATTTCCTAGTAAGGCTAGTGGTGTAATCTGATGCATTGAACAGAAAATTCAATAGCAGTGTATCAGAAATTTGGATATTGAGGTTATCAAATCCAGTGCAATAAAGAGCGTATAATATTGAATTGAATTTTGGGCAAAATGATTAGTCACTGAAAAATTAAGATCCGTTTAATATGAACAAAGCCCAAATTGAGGGTTCAGAAATTGTGATTCTTACTAAGAATTTGGAAAATGAGTACGAATTTTGAGATCGAATAGGAAGAATGATACTTTGTAATTGAAATAAGAAGTATGTGTACTGATAAAGATGATTGAGCAAAGAGATTATTAGAAAAGTACAAATGGTAATTTAAGCTATACATCTTAGTAGAAATACGTCGGAACATCATGTAGCGGCTAAGAATGTAGAATCAAGTGACTGAATGTTCAATTTGTCGATGATCTTAACAGTTGGAGATATGCTTAAAGTTTATAGTTTGGACTTCATAGGAACATGAGATCAATGTATAGTTCTTTTTGACTTTAAGCATCACAATCGTTATCAAAGTGATTTCATTATGATACTGTACGAGAAGTTAGATAACAGAAAGAGTCATTCGCTCTTGCATTGTGATGATTAAGGCCTAAAAATGGTTGAAGGCCAGATTGATTGGAGAGGTTGTTGATAAGTGAAATTGATCAGTATTAGACATTAAGTGATTCAAGAAAGATGAATGAATTAGGTAGATCCCTGCCAAAGGCATGGAATACAGTGAGATAGACATAAGAGTTAAATGTACTGAAACTAAAGAGATGTGAACTATGAAGCAAAAGATTAAATGTTTCTAAGAGTATCACCTTCCCAAGGTGTGCTTAGATTGAGTACAAGATGTGCTTAGGTTAGGATAAAGAATCAATTAAGCTTGAATTGTATTGGTCCATATGAAGTTATTAAGAACCGAACCATTGACTTATGAGTCGGTATCACCAATAAAGATGTGTTATTATGAGTATGTTAAGAAATATCAATATGATCTGACATAGATGTAATGTCAACACAGGAAGTGAAATTTGTAAATAATCTGAGAAATATTGAGGAACCAACTAAGAAAGTTAATGACTAAATAAGTAATAAAAAGACCTGGTAAGTCTATCGACTATGGTCAATTTGAAGAAATTATCCGAGTGATGAAGCTAAATGGGAAACGGAGGAGTATATGAGAAGACATACCCCTACCTCTTAATCAGTCCGGTAAGAATTTCGAGGACGAAATTCTTTTAAGAGGGGGAGAAATTGTTGGCCCTTGAAATTTTTTTATTTTATTGAAATTAACCATGATTTAAATGAATTATGAGGTTGATGGATTATTTTGTGGAGTTAATTATTATGTTAATGTTGGTAAGATTTTATGACATAGGTAAATTGAATTAAAGGATTAAAGTAGTAAGATTGTAAAAGGGCAAATTGGGCATGACACTTAAGTTTAAAGACCATATGCATATAAGGAAGGGGTAAAATGGACTTTTTACCCTCATTAAGGGTATTAAGGGAAGAAGAAAAATGTGTCTTCCATTTAAGAAGAGAGCAAGAACGTGAGTGAGAAGAAAGAAAGGAAAGAGTTTCGTGGGAGAGAAAAGAAGAAGAGAAAATCAAGCTAGGGTTTTGGGAGTTCTTAAAGAGTTTGAAGACTTTGAAGCTAAAACGAGTAAGTATAAGCATTAACCCTTCTTGATTTGTTGAATGAAGCATAGTTAGTGATAGTTAGAAGTGAAAATGAAGTTGAATATGTGTAGGAAGTTGCTGATGAATGATTTAGGCAAATGTTCTATTTTTGGGTTAATGATCAAAGATAGATCATGATTTTTTTGGAATTATATTGAGTTTGAAATGAAGTTGAGAATGAAATGTAAATGAAGTAGAAAGGATGATTTTTGTATAAGATGTGTTAGGTGTAGATGTTTGGACGTGAAAAATCTGGAAAATGGGATGAGGGCTAGAAATTTCGTAGGCTTTTGGACAAGTTCGCCGCGACGAACTTCTGGCCTCGCCACAGCGAAGTCCACTTTCCTACACAAACATATTTGAGTATCTAGGCATAAATCTTTTTGTAGTTATCCAAATGGAGTGATTTTTAGTTTGAAGTAAACTAGAGACATAAGGCTACAAATTGTGTGAAGAAATCTAGTGCTGTAACATCCCAGATCACCCGCTTACAGATATTATCCGATTTGGGCCTTGGCCCAGCCAAGCCCTCACGGTTTTGCTTTTCCTGAGGCCTTTCTAGGAGGTCAGCCATCCTAGAACTATTCTCACCCAAGCACATTTAACATCGGAGTTCCGATGGGATCTGGTGCATTAAGCCATGGAAAACGCGTTTGTAAGGGAGAGGTATCCGTACCCTTATAAAACATACTTCGTTCTCCTCTCCAACTGATGTGGGATCTCATACTCTCTACCCCCTTAGGGCCCAGCCCTCTTTGGAGTCCAGCCTAGCTGGCACAATGGTTTGGGTACCGGCTCTAATACCACTGTAACACCCCAGATCACCTGCTTACAGATATTGTCCACTTTGGGCCTTGGCCTAGCCAAGCCCTCACGATTTTGTTTTTCCCGAGGCCTTTCCTAGGAGGTCACCCATCCTAGAACTACTCTCACCTAAGCATATTTAACCTCGGAGTTCTGATGGGATCCGGTGAGTTAGGCCATGAAAAACGCGTCTGTAAGGGAAAGGTATTCGTACCCTTATAAGGCTTACTTTGTTAACCTCTCCAACTGATGTGGGATCTCACACTCTCCACCCCCTTAAGGCCCTGTCCTCTTTGGGGCCCAGCCTAGCTGGCATAACGGTTCAGGTACTGACTCTGATACCACTAGTAAATTTAATCGGGACTCCATCCTGAGGTTCAAACTCTATCTCTTTCTTAAAATAGTCAACCCTAGCGCGATACCTCTCTAACCAGTCAATCCCCAATATTACCTTAAAATCCCAAAGATCGAGGGGAATAAAATCTGCCTCTAATACAGTATCACCGATCTTTATCTCACAAGCTATATATACTTCAACGCAAGCCACTTGCTCTCTAAGATGAGCGACTACAATCAGGGGGGGATCTAACGGATTTAGGGGACGACTAATATCCTCTAGCTCAGGTCGCAAAGGTTTAACCTAGCGATGACTTCCCCTTATAAATTAAAGAAAGAAGACATGTTTAATAAAAGAGATAGGGCTAAGCCTAGCTTATCTAATACCCCAACATCCCAAGGAATGCCAAAAAGTGCTCTGATCGAGGTCAAAATCATCCGACCGTTAAGGACGTCAACTTAACGATCCAAGACTCAACTTCCTGACTAAAAACTTTCGACACCTAAACTCAACTCATAAGGTCATGAACTTTTTGAAAACGGAAATAACACTTTTGAAAATGCAAAATCTTGGCTCTGATACCAATTTAATTGTCACGACTCGGTACCACATCAGGCCCATGATAACCGCCACATAACCCGGCTAAGGACACTCACGGTATCCTTAATCCGAATATGTAAGGCTAACTGAATATCTATTCTTTTTCTTTTTAAAAAAAGATTTGGGCAGCACAACGATTGTATTTTAAAAATCCAAAAAATTGCAAACTATTTCAAACACACTTCTATATTTACATCCAACCACAACTTCAGGATCTCTAGTCCACTCAAGGCAATCTCAACTCCAGACGATCTTAACTCAAAGCAATCTCAACAATAGTATCAAAAGTTCATATATAAAATCTTTTACAACAACCAAAACAGTCAAAAGTTAAGTTAGAAAATTATAAAACATATCAACATGACCAAGGTA
>JANZLH020000147.1:2456287-2477489 GCA_026770325.2 Erythroxylum fimbriatum | reverse complement strand
CTTCATACCGATACCTGGATCCTGGGGTTCGGGAAGTCCCGGTAACAAAAAAGTTTTGTTTTCCGCACCTGGTACATATGATGTACCTCCCGGGATTTTCCTACATATACCTCAATAAAACCATTAAAATCACAATTCATATCTCTTTAAATCACTTTTAGATTTGTCCAAAAACTGACTTTCGGGTCTACTGTTCTTGATCATTTAGACAATGTAAATAAGTAATTTGGCAATACTCTCTTCTAAAAAAGTGTTCTCCTATCTCTTAAGTTTCTAATAACACCAAGATCGTTTAATTTGGTTCAGTGATCTGAAATTTATACCCTAAATATTTTCGGACTGTTCTTATTATGAAACAGTACACTATACTCAAATTCCATCTAAAAATTGAAAGTCTTAGAGACTGAATTAAAATTCAAATTTTTCAGATAATTTGCAGCCCTGTGTCTCTAGTTTATCCAAATTAAAAATCATCTCACTTGAAAATCTACAAATCAAGATAATAACCAAAATACCAAAGCATGTTCAGTGAAACCATACCAGTTATTATATTCTAGTACTCCTCAACATTTTCATCCTAAAATTCATTAACCCCACTAAATAAATTAAGTCACGGCCGTGAAACATTAACTCAAGGCTATGCAAGAGTCACAAGTGTGCAACAAAAACTCATGCCCAAGCACACCAATGAAAATGAGTCACAGGGGTGCAACAAAAACTCACGCCCGTGCACACTCAATCAGACCCATCCCATGTTTTTCACTCAATCTCTCCCAAATGATTTCAGATTACTATAATTTTTGGTGGAGATATAGATTAGTGTGTTGCGAGTCCAATGGTTTAAGTCTCACATCATTTAGAGGTCAGGAGAAGAAGATATGGCCAAAAGATCGAAGGATGTTGTGTCAGCCTCCCGCCTTAGAAGTCATGCATGATCGCGAGTTGGCTATCGACTTATGAAGTCGCGATTGTGCTTCAGCACGATCGCAAGTCTTCTGCCTTTAAGGCACGATCGCGCTTTCCTATCTTCTCTTCCAAAAATGCTCCGAACCTCTGCACTTTTTCTTCTTCTTTCTTTTCTTAAATTCTTACTTTTCTTCCAAACCAACTTCCTTAACTCCTCTCAACCCCATTTTCAACTCCCATTCAAATAAAATCATTCACAAACAACTCCAAATTCCATCTCTTCAGTGACAAAATCCTTAATAGATGTAGGTGTATCTGTTATTCAGCAGGAATCTGAACCTAAAACTTCTTCCCATCCCTTTGAGAAAACTTCGGGGAACACCAGATCATGGAAGTCAGTTGTTTAAGATGGTATGGTGGACTCCAAAAAAGATAAAGCTTTAACCTACTATCCCCTGGAGGTCAAAGAGGACCAGATATACGTCATTCCTCCTCCAGAGTTAGTTAAGAAGGGAGCTGCTCATTTCAGGTTAGGCCTGATAGGTTTTTTCATAAGTAAGCGACTTGCTTTTCCTGCGGTTCAGAGTGCATTAGCAAAATCATGGGTAGAGTTTGGGCTAAAGGAAACCTTAATTACAAGCTCAAACAATTTTCTGTTTAAATTTGATTCAGAGATAGGATTGAATTTGGCTCTGGAAAAGGGTCCTTGGTATATCCAAGGTAAACCTTTATTTCTGCGAAAGTGGAGTCTGAATGGTGGGGAACAAGAATAGGTTAGGTTTGCCTCGGTGTGGGCTAGGTTTCATAATATACCAATAGAATACTGGAACAGAAAAGGGTTGGGAAGAATAGCAAGTGCTGTGGACACCCTTTCCTTATGGATACTCAGACGGCAAGGATGTCTAGGATAGCGTGTACAAGGATGTGTGTGGAGTTAGAATTATAGAGGAGTTGGCCTTCCTCTTTCCAACTGGCTACTTACAATGCAGAAGGGAAAATAATTTTTAATGAAATAAGGAATGAGTATGAATGGAGGCCTGATCATCATGCACATAAGAAGGAATAAGCACCTACAGGGAGATTGTTTATTACAACAGGAGTTGGAGAAAGGGAAGGAGAAGATACCAAATAGTTTAAATCAGCAAGGAAAGGAGCAGGAATTAATCTCAGAGAAGATAGTTCAAAGTAATAAGGAGATTAGAACATCAGATATGCAAATTGAGCAAAGTAAAGGCCAACGATATCAACAGATGGATCAAAATTCTGAGATGACAATACAAGTTGATAAAGATGCAAGTACTGCTGGTAGCCCTACTCTTCTAAGCAAGGATCAACAGAAGTAAGACAAATCGAGTGGAGACCTTGAGGATCCAAACTTCCCTGCTGTAAATCAAGTAGGTACAATTCCTTCCTCTCCTATTTCTGAATTGGTTCCTAATAGTCCTGGTATTATGGGAGGGGCAGAGGAGGATTTTACTGTGAGAAAAAGTAGGAAATCTAGGAAGAAACTGAAGTAGGAGTTGTTTCTGGTTTTTATGTTATGGATTTAGTTTTTTTGGAATGTTAGGGGTCTTCACAACCTTTAAAAACAATTAGCAGTAAATGCTTGTCTTAAGAGATTATCCGTTTCTTTTGTTTGATTGACTGAATCTAGGATTAGATCTCCCTCCTTTTTGAATAATGTATGCTCCTCTTTGTTTCCTAGATGGCTTTCTTATAGTGATGTAGATCATGCTTAAAATGCTAGGATTGTGTTAGCTTGGAATCATGATTGTTTTTTGTGTTCTATACTAAGCACTAATGACCAGCTGATTCACTTATAGTTGACCCCTAGGAACTGCTCTTCTTCTTTCTTAGTGACTTGTGTTTATGGGTCTAATAATCTCAACCATAGGAAGAATCTTTGGTTTGATCTGTCTAATATCAACCTCTCTATTGGTAGGCTTCCTTGAATTATAGCGGGGGACTTTAATGCTATTTTGTTCCCTTATAAGGCAGATCCTATAAGTCCCTCATCTATGAATGGAATGAGTGACTTTAGGAAGTGTGTTGAGGGTAGTGCTTTGTATGATTTAAATTCTAGTGGTCCAAGTTTTACTTGGAACAACAAGTAATGTAGAGATTTCTTTATTGCTAGGAAGTTAGATAAAGCCCTCATTAACTCAGCATGGAGCTCTAGGTTTCCTAATTCTTATGGTGTTATTCATAACCCAAACATCTTTGACCATTCTCCAATAGTGGTTAGGTCCTTAGCAAACATGCAGAAGAGATCTTCTCCTTTAAGGTTTTCTAATTTTCTAGCCTATCAGCCTAATTTCCTTCAGACAGTAGAGGATGCTTGGTCTTCCCAAGTTCAGGGCACTTCTATGTTTTGTGTTATGTCTAAGCTCAAGTTGGTTAAAAAAGTTCTCAAAATTCTTAATTTTGGATAAATAGGTGATGTGAATGTTGGAGTTGAGAGTTGCCAAGTTACTCTTAATAATATCCAGGATTAAATGAGACTTTTGCCTAAGTCTTCTCTTCTGATTGATAAGGAATCTGAGGCCATTAATGAGTTAACTAGAGCTCTAGATGATCAGGAGTCATTCTTTAAACAGCCTTTCCGTATTAAATGGCTCAGAGAAGGGGATAGGAATACCAAATTCTTTTGGTCTAGAAGACATTCAAGATCAGTTTCTTGAATACTTTCATGGTTCTATTAGGGATAAAAAGGTTCTTCACTCTTATAAAGAGTTTGTGGAAAATCTTTTCCCTCATTCCTTACCTAATAATCTTTCTAATTCTCTTATTGCTGAAGTCTCAATACAAGAGATTAGGGAGGTTTTCAATTCTCTTAATCCTAATAAGGCCCCTGGTCTGGATGGGTTTAATGGGTTTTTCTTTAAACAAACCTGGCATATTATTGGAGAGGAAGTTACCAGTGCCATCCAAGATTTTTTCCAACATGGAAAACTCCTCAAAGAGATTAATTCCATTTTTATTTCACTCATTCCAAAAAAAGATCACCCTTCCACAGTGTTAGACTATAGGCCTATTTCTTGTTGCAATATGATTTATAAGGTGATTGCTAAAATCATAGCAAATAGGCTTAGAGAGATTCTTCCTCACATTGTCAGCCCAAACCAAAGTTCTTTCATTAAGAACCATCGAATATGGGATAACATCTTGTTGGCCTAAGAGATTTTCAAGAATTATCACCTTTCTAATAACCAGAAGAGATGTGCTTTTAAAGTGGACCTTCAAAAAACCTATGACTCCATACAATGGGATTTCCTCCTAAATGCATTATAGTTGTAGGCTTTCCTCAAAAGTTCATAGAATGGATCAAAGAGTGTATAACTTCTCCTTCTTATTCTATTTTGATCAATGGAAATTTAGAGGGAAGTCAAGCCTAAGACAAGGAGACCCCTTATCTCCATTCCTCTTCATTATTTGTATGGAATTCTTCTCTAGGAGTTTGAATGTTTGTATAGACGGTAGCCCTTCCTTCAAATACCACTAGAGGTGCAAAACCCTTAAACTCACCCATCTCTTGTTTGCTGATGACCTTTTGATGTTTTGCCATACCGATTTGAGTTCAGCATAAACTTTTCTTAATTGCATATGTACCTTCTCTAGTTTTTCTGGTATGGACATGAATCCTTTCAAGAGTCAGTTTTTCTTATCTCCTGATATGGACCATTTGACTCATCAAATGGAAGTTATTTCTGGGCTCGAGAAAGGTACTCTCCCTATACGATATTTGGGGGTACCTCTCTTAACAGGTAGGTTATCTAGTAGGGAGTGCTTACCCTTATTGGAGAAAATTGATGCTAGGATTAACAAATGGACTCATAAAAACCTTTCTTATGCTGGTAGACTCCAATTGGTGATTTTTGTCCTTTCTTCTTTTCAAGTATATTGTCTACCCATTTCATTCTTCCTTCTTCCATCCTTGAGGATATAGAGTCTAAACTTAGGAATTTTTGTGGGCTAGGAAGGTGGCTTCCAAATCTCACGCTAAGGTTAAATGGAGTGACATTAGTAGACCAAAAAGGGAGGGAGGTTTAGGGATTAAACATTTGTCTACATGGAATAATGTTCTGTTAGGGAAAAGGATCTGGTATATGTTTTATGATAGTGAAGCTTTGTGGGTTAAGTGGGTGCACACTATTATTTTGAAAAGGAAAATTTCTGGAGTGCCCAACCTACTAATAATAGCTCATGGAGTTGGAGAAAAATCTTATTTGTGAGGGATAAAATTGAGAACCAATTCAGATTTAGGATAGGAAATGGAAACTCTACTATTTTATGGCAGGATCCTTGGCATCCTAGAGTAATCATGAAGCAGTTCTCTTCTTCGAGAGTGATCAGTGGGTCGGAATTACCTATGACAGCAAGAGTCTCCGAAGTTATCAGCAATAATGAGTGGAGTTGGCAAGAGACAACTTTAGAGATTATAGGTAACCTATAGCCCCTACTGTACCAACCAAATTGCTTTAAACCTGATTGTTTGGAATGGTTAGCTAGCCTTTAAAAAAGTATACTAATGGTTCAACCTATAATTTCTTAAGACCTCCAATATAGAATGTTCTTTAGCATAAACTAGTTTGTTTTAAAAGTAGCAGCCCTAGGTGTTCTTTCATACTTTGTCTGGCTTTTCTTAAAAAGTTGCAAACATGGGATAAACTTCTCTATCTCCATACTCCTAATCACTGTTCCTTATGTACCTCGGATAATGAGACTATTGATCACTTGTTTTTTGAATGTTCTTTCTCTAAAACTGTGTGGGAACAATGCCTCAACCACTTCTAAATACACATTCCCAATCAGACAAACCTTCAATTCAGTCCCATTTGGTTTAACCAATCTTCAAATATCAAAACCTATGACATTAACCTTTTCCCCATCCTCCTTTTTGTTACTGTCTATAACCTTTGGACTGAAAGAAATACTCGAACCTTCAAAAATGAAGCCATGGATGTAGGGAGCCTATACTCCAGATTGATCTTCCAAGTTATGGAATATCTCAGCTCAAACATCGTGTGAAGGTAATTGCTGAAGTACTTAATCTCTAATAATCTTTCTACAGGTTTGTTCTTTCAGGTGTGCTAGATGGAGGTCTAAAATTTCTTCGGATCTAAAACAGAAGTGAAGACGGGTCCAGGAAACATTCTTGTTTCCAGTCAGCAAAACATGAAGTTGGCAGGCTATGGCCTTTCCTGAAATAGATAAGATGATTTCTAGGAAGAAGTTCACAAACTTTAACAGTTGGAGAACCATCTCCTACGATTGGAATCCAGTAGACTTATTAATGGTATATTAATGGAAGTATGTGAGTAGAAACATCATCTCACTCTCCGTCTTTTATTGTGCTGTAGATTTATTTGGATTGTAATTAATTGATGGTTGATTAATAGTGCTGTAAATTGTTTGTTGGTAAACTTGTGTTCTGGTCAGATGAGCTTGCTCTATAAGGTTTTTTTGGTAGGAAGGTTGTAGTTGTTCTTAGTTGTTTGTGTTTTGTTGTAAGGAAGTGTTGTAACTTCCTCATATATTTGCCTTATGTTTTCTTTTGATAGGTAAGAGATTACTCCTCAAGTGGTCTAAAAAATAGAACATGCTTAATACATGACAAACAAGGCTTAAAGAAAATTGAATGAGAAACAAAATGTAACTAGTTCCGATGTCATATCAGTGTCTAATCTTATTCTTGCATCAAATTTTGAAGGTTTAAGATATATAATCAAACTGGTGCTAGTATGCTATTTGTTTTTGGCACTTAGCTTGTTAGTATTTTAACCCATAAAATTTTAGAAGCTAATTGGTATCCATGTGAAAGTTGGACAAGCACCAGACTCATGAATTAGTTATTTACTTTTAGAAGAATTTGATTTTTAGAACAATTTGACTTTCTAAAGTTATTTAGTTATTTCTAATTAGGTTATGATAAGGAGATTTTTTTTTCCTTTTAGAATTCCAATTTAAGGATTTTATACTTATTAAGGTTGTCTTATAGATGTAATACGGATCAAATCTTTAAGAATAGAATTTCATAGTTTTTTTTTTCACTTTTGTGAGAATTTTTTCTTTGTTCTTTAACAAGAAATTAATATAATCTTATAAAAGCAATTGGTGGTTATCAAAACCCTTAGAACTTTGGTTGTAACAAGTAGATTTTATGAGGGTTGAGTTTCTTTAATTTTAAATACGATCCCAATGGGTGTGATTGAGTGGCAAGGGACTTATCTACCTTTAACCAAAGGTTAGGGGTTCAATCCTTGATTTTAGGTATAGAGCAGCTTTAAATCCTTAGGCCAGCTGTTCCATCCTGTAAGGTGCCTTCCTATCAGTGAAGGAATTAGTCACTGGGTCTGCCGGTGGATACCCCGGTCAAAAACCAAAAAAAAAAAAAACGATCCTAGAGTTCTAATTATGAGTAATTCGTGTTTTTAGTGATTTGGGGTCTAAAGTTCACATTATGGTTGAAATGTCAAGACACCGATAGTAATGCGAGAGTCGAATCGAAAAGCTTGAAAACATAACATATTTCATAGCCTAAAAATACAAAACACTACACGAACACGAGGGGTAGGCTTCTCTGCTCCTATTTCTCTTTGAGACCTCTGAGAGAAAGGAAGAGTTCGAAGACGAGAGTAAAAGAGTGAAAAGCAAGAGAATGTTTTTCCATATAATATTAGAGAGGAACATGCAACTGCATCCTCGCTACTTTGGTCGCAATCTCAGAGAGAATCTCGCCGCTAAGCTCATGAAAGATGTCGAGGGCACTTGCAGGTTTACTTCTTCTTCTTTACCTTATCAGACCCACAATTCGTTCTGCTCCTATTTAATTGACGGTGCGATTTTTTTTTTCTGTAAATAAGGGAATTTCTTTAACTGCCCAATCTGCTTCTGTTTAAAGGCACTGATTTGTTGAAGAAATAATTATGTGACTGGTTAGTTAATAGATGGAATAGCGACCGGAGAAAACGTGAGGGTCTTTGGGCCCTTATGCTTATTCTCTGTGTAGACCTGAGAGGGGGGAGGAAAAGGAACTCCATTGGATGATATTTCTAACTCCTGAAGCAACATGTGATATGAGTTGACAAGAATTGCCTTGCTTAGAGAAAACTTTGTTGTCAGTCCTATTTATTTATGTGAACAATTTGCTGTAATTTGGAGTCTAAGAAGCCCTCATATCGATCTCGGCTAGAAAAGGGAAGAATACTGTTTGCATCGTAAATACCTCAAAATGAATTCACAGATCAATCTTTCTGATGCTTGAAACTGAAAGCCAATTAAAAGATCAACGATTCTGATGGTTTAAAATAAAAACTTTTGCACATTTTTAGTGCTGAATGATGACAAGACCACTTTTTTTAAAAATGTTTTTATGCCATTTTTGTTATACAGTGCCTCTTATTTGCAATATAGCATGTGTTTGAGTTTCATGATGCTCTAAGCGCAAATCATAGTTTCAGCATTCCTTAAACTGCTTTGTGGTTGATAATTCTTTAACTAGTAAAAGTAGTCTAGGAATAACCAACTAAAAAGTTCTCTAGATATTGGCAGTGGAAGACATGGGTTTGTGGTGGCAATAACAGGCATAGAGAACATTGGAAAAGGATTAATCCGAGATGGCACAGGATTTGTGACATTTCCTGTTAAGTACCAGTGTGTTGTGTTCAGACCATTTAAAGGAGAGATACTGGAAGCTGTTGTTACCATGGTGAACAAGGTATGCATCCCTCTCTTACTAATCAAGTGATTTCAGTGTTGCATATAAATTTTTTGTGAACTTGTAATGTGGTCAATTTATAACCCTATTCACATTTCATGCAGATGGGTTTTTTTGCAGAAGCTGGGCCAGTTCAAATTTTCGTTTCAAACCATGTAAGTTTTGCGTAACATTTGATAACGTGTCCCTAACAGGATTTTGAGCTTCCTGTCTTACTTTGTGTTAGGGCATTGTGCTTTCTCTTTATATTCATGAATTTTTGACTCTTGTAAGTTGCAGTTAGAATATTTAATCATTTTCAGTGACATGATGTTGGCTATACCCTAGTAGACATGCATGTGTTGCATATATTCTGGAGGAAGGTTGTCTTCCAGTTGAAAGTCCTGCTTTGTTGTTCTGCTTTTCCATCTTTTGATGTAGGGCAGACCAAGTAAAAGCAAGTACAGCAACAAGGGAAAGAGAATCAAGAGGAGAGAGAAAGGGGGGTGGGTGAGGGGTACCGCACTTTGCTTTTCCACTTGTCTGGTTTTGTGAGTCTTATCAATAGTATAGTTAAGGTTTTGGGGACTTGAAAATTTTCTTATGAAGATTGTGGATAGTTTGCACGAAAGGCACTTCTCTTTTCCTCTCATTCTAGGCTTATATTTTCAGTATTCTGTCCTAAATTAGTGTTGCAAAAAGGCTGTTCCTTATCTTTTTTCTTTTGGCTCTTATTGGACCAATTTACGGGCGATTACCAAGACCCCTACCCAGCCTCTTCTGTTACTGAACTCCAGACCTTAGTTTCTAGGATGAGGGATTGCTATGGTAGGGTTCCCTTCTTGCTTCAGGACTTCTCATTGCTGTTTGTTTGCATTGATCTTCTATAAAAACATTTGCAAGTTCTCCTTTGTTCATGCTCTTGAGGATGAAGCGGAATGGTCCGACTCTCGAAATTATAGGCTTTCATAATTTCATCTTGTATGCATTATGTACTGATGTTCTCTTTCTGTGTTTTGTAGCTGATACCAGATGACATGGAGTTTCAGTCTGGGGATATGCCAAATTATACAACGTCTGACGGATCAGTATGCTTTGATTCCACCTTATACTTGACAGAGAATGAGTTTCTTAACATTTTTAGTTGAATGGTTTATTGCTGTTTTTCAGGTTAAAATTCAAAAGGACTGTGAAGTGCGACTAAAGATCATAGGAACTCGAGTTGATGCAACAGAAATTGTAAGTTTTTTACGTTTGTTGCAGCTAAGTGGTTGATATGTCTACCATTTTTTTCTTTTTCATCAAAGGTCGGGGGCTTTAGTGTGTGAACCTATGTTTTGGGTTAACGTTAATTTACATAACCTAGAATTTATTCCAGGGGATCCAGGTTGGGTTGATGGCTGGCCCCACTGGCGATTGTGCCGACCAGTTTGGGTCTCTCTGGCGATTTTTTTTTTTTGGATAAATAATTGTTTCTATGTGCTTGATACCTTAAAAGAGCTGAGGAAAATTTTGAAATCTGGAAGAATGCCATGATATTTTGAAGTTCTATCCTTGTTACTCATGCGCAGTATATGTATGTAGTGCACATACCATTTGTGATGAAGTCTAATGGCATTTCTCTTTGTATTTTTGCAGTTTTGCATTGGCACCATAAAGGACGACTTTTTGGGTGTGATTAATGACCCTGCAACTGTTTAGTGTTAGTTTAGAAGATACCATGCAGTTTCTTTCTATGCATTGCAGAATGTCTGGTATTAAGCGTGTGAATTTAAGATCAGACCCCTTTCAGAATATGATGCTCTACTTCACGAAGTGGATTAAAACTTCATTTCAAGTACAGTGAACGTTGTCCCGGATTTTGTTGTATCCTTAAAACTTGAAGGACATCGTTGTTGCAGGTTAAACGCTTGTAATGTAGTTCGTGCCTTAGACAGTGAATGAATCACTCCGTCGTTGCTTTTGGTTTACCATAATGGATATGGATGTCCAATGGTCGTTTCTCTGTTATCCAATGTTGCCTGCCTGCCAGACCGATAGGTTTCCAAGTTAGCTAATTTGAGTTTATAATAAATAAAAGCCTACCTATGATAGCCAAAACAGCCTAGTGAATGTATATTTTGGTTTAAATATTATAAAAAATAAAACTTAATAAATGAATGATTGAGATTTATGTGATAAAATAAGACATGTAATATTGTACAGAGTTGAATCTGTTACATGAACATGGTGTTGAGTTGAATCTGTTACATGAACATGACGAGTTTACTGTTATTATGAACGCCTCGATTCCAAAGTCTATTTCCGTTCCCAGCGAATAAAAATCCACGAACTTCATTTCCTGTATGGTTATGGAAGAAGATAAAAGGAGTTTTGCAGCAGCCACCAAAAAGCACTTGCCATTTCTTCAAAAAATCTGATTTACCATGAAACTTGAAGACCATTCTCACCAGTAGTAAGAAGCTTCAGACAGTCTCAATGTGGGCTTTTCACTCTCCTCAACACACGCATCCCCCATTGCAGGCGAACTGCATAACTCGTTCCTTTGTAAAACCAGTGATTTGTTCCATAGCCTTGAACCCAACTACCACAGCAGCCAATAACAATCAATCAATTCAGTCTTTGTGCAAGCAGGGCGACCTTAAACAAGCACTTAAGCTAATGTCTAGCGAGCCCAATCCCACCCAACGTACTTATGAGCTTCTACTTCTCTCTTGCACTCACCACAAGTCTGTTGTTGATGCCCAACACGTTCACCGCCACCTTCTCGCAAATGGATTCGATCAAGACCCTTTCTTGGCCACTAAACTCATCGGTATGTATTCTGCTTTCGATATGATTGATCATGCGCGCAAGGTGTTTGATAAAACTCAGAGGAGAACTCTTTATGTGTATAATGCTTTGTTTCGAGCGCTTAATCTAGTTGGTTGTGGAGAAGAGGTGTTGGATATGTATCGGCGGATGAACTCTATCGGCGTTCCCTCAGATGGTTTTACCTACACTTACGTGCTTAAAGCTTGTGTGCTATCGGAATGTTTGATGTCATTGCTGAGCAAGGGAAAGGAGATTCATGGCCACATTCTGCGGCATGGATATGACGATCATGTCCACATTATGACCACTTTGGTTGATATGTACGCGAAATATGGTTGCGTCTCATATGCTGCCTGCGTTTTTGGTAAGATGCATGTGAAAAATGTTGTGTCCTGGAGTGCTATGATAGCGTGCTATGCTAAAAATGGGAAGCCCTTTGAGGCATTGGAGCTTTTCAGGGAAATGATGCTTAAAACACGAGATACAAGCCCAAATTCTGTGACAATGGTCAGCGTGCTGCAAGCTTGTGCTGCACTTTCTGCTTTAGAGCAAGGGAGGCTGCTCCATGGCTACATTCTTAGGAGGGGACTTGATGATATATTGCCTGTTATAAGTGCTCTTATAGTAATGTATGCGAGATGCGGTAAGCTTGAATTAGGGCAACGTGTTTTTGATCAGATGGACAAGAGAGATGTTGTTTCATGGAATTCTTTGATTTCTGGTTACGGGGTTCACGGGTTTGGGGACAAAGCGATCCAAATTTTTGAGGAAATGATAGACCAAGGCGTGTTGCCAAGTCCTGTTTCATTTGTAAGTGTGTTGGGAGCTTGCAGCCATGCAGGACTTGTTGAGGAAGGCCAGAGGCTATTTGAGTCAATGCGAAGAGAGCATGGTATCTACCCTAGTAAAGAGCATTATGCATGTATGGTGGATCTTCTTGGACGTGCCAATCGGTTAGATGAAGCTGTTAAACTGATAGAGGAAATGAGGATTGAACCAGGACCTAAGGTTTGGGGTTCTCTTCTAGGATCATGTAGGATTCATTGTAACGTTAAGCTTGCAGAGAGGGCAAGCACGAGGCTTTTTAAGCTTGAACCCAAAAATGCTGGGAATTATGTGCTTCTCGCAGACATTTATGCAGAAGCTGGAATGTGGAATGAGGTAAAAAGAGTGAAAAGGCTCATAGAAGCTCGAGGACTAAAGAAAGTTTCAGGTCGCAGTTGGCTAGAAGTGAAAAGGAAAATGTATTCATTTGTGTCTGCAGATGACTTTAACCCGCAAAGTGAGCAGCTTCATGCGTTGTTGGTCAAATTGTCGATGGAGATGAAGGAGAAAGGCTATGTGCCACAGACGAAAGTGGTGCTTTATGATCTTGATGCTGAGGAAAAGGAGAAGATTGTTTTGGGTCATAGCGAAAAACTGGCTGTTGCTTTTGGACTTATCAATACCGGCAATGGGGAGATCATCAGGATTACCAAAAATCTGAGGTTATGTGAGGATTGTCATTCCTTTACAAAGTTTATCTCAAAGTACACAAATAAGGAGATTCTAGTAAAAGATGTCAATCGGTTTCACCACTTTCGAGATGGCATGTGCTCCTGTGGGGATTATTGGTGATGCTATGCCACAACTAATGTCTTCTTGTTTTCCTTTCATAGTTTTATTAGACAATAGAGAGATCAATAATTGGTCTATATATACAATTATTCAACAAAAGTCCAGATCTTTTTATATAAGCTGTTTAGTATAGATGGGAATAGCCATTAAATTCAAACCCTGGAAAGTATGGTAACCTCACCTGGAACCCTTAAAATCAGTTAGGAACAGAAAGGAATCCACAATAATTGATTTATACAACAGAGCATACTGGAGTATAATGGCAAAGAAAGTAGTGCTTGTGCACTTGATAGTTAATAACCTGGTGCTCTCTGTCTCATCACGTTACAAAAGATCTGCTCATACGGTAATTTGATAAGATACATTCCAATGTTGCTTGCAAGGGGCGGAATAAACAAAAACAAGAAGCAAAATTTTTCCCTGCGCTGCTTTCTTTTTTCATTGAACAGTCACAGAACCATCTTGCTTCATCTTGATGAGACTTTTTTCGATGTTCCTAAGCACTGGTTTATAGCTGCAAAGGTAAATGTTGGACCATGTTAAACCATATAACATGTCAATTCACGCAAAGTTGGGGAAATCGAGAAAAGAGCGAGAAAATAACTTACAGGCGTCCAAGCTCATTGTACGCTTGAGTTGATTGTTGGAGTTTTGCTAATAGCTGCATGACCTCCCCTGATAATGCTTCTGCTCTACTTTGCTCTTTGGCAAGTTGACCCTAAAATGGTATATACTGTGACCATGAGATAATAATGACAACTTTTGAACCACTATTTATGATTTTTCCATATCTGGCAATTGTATGCCCCAGTAGGGACTACTACAAGAGACCATAAAAGAACCATAACACTAGGAAAACAAGTCCTCCTTCCTGTGCTTACTAACCTTGAGGGTAAGAATTTCTAACTCAGACGCCTGCGAACCAGACATAAGCCCATCTTTAGGTTCCGCTGGTCCTCTATTGATGTCCTGAGTGTTTGAAGATAGTACAGTAGCCTGCTCTGTTCTTAACTTGTCAAGAGTTCTACGAAGCTCTTCATTTTGCTTAAGGCAGTCCTTTACCTGCAAAAGTTTAAGATACAAGGCAGATTCATAATAAAAATAACCATAAAAGGGATAACTTTAAAAATATGAAAATTACTAACAGAAATCCTCACAAAATTTTGGGGCATAAAATTATGATGCTCACCCAGTGTCACAAATCAGTCATTTTAGTAATTCCGGTCTTCCAAGAACACGGAGACAAGTTGAACAAAATTTTCATAACAGTGGCCTCACCTTATTTTCCCATTGCTTGGCTGTGTTTTTTGCCTCTTGATAAGAAGTTGCAAGATTTGAGTTTTCTTCAAAAAGTTTTTCTATCTCTGAAGATTGGGAATCAATCTGTCAAAAGAGTTCCCATGCTAGGTCACCATAACATGATAGATCTCCTTGTAGCATATCACTGAGGAAATTACCAAGAAAGAAAAAGCTATACCTCAACCAGAAGTTTCTGTCTACTATTTTCCAATTTCTCAATCACCACAGCCATATCATGGAGCTGCTTCTCAAAATTCTCCCGATCTTCCTAAAATAATGATATAAAAACCAATTATCCATTGTCATAAAAACTTCAAAATCTCGAGAAGAAATTCCTCCATAATCACAGAGAGGTCAAGCATCTAGTAAACAAGCTAGTCACATTTCAAAACAAGCAGCTAAAAAACAAGAAAATAACAATTAAAGACATTCTCTTACCAATGACAAAGCCCTATGTGTTACCTTCTCTGATACTTCTGCAATAAAGGAGCTGGAATCACCGACTTAAAAGAATGATATTAAAAATAATATGTAAACAATTGGCCAGTGTGTGGTACTTTATGCATATATGACCTACTAAATGCATAAAAATAGTTAACCTATATTGTATTAATAGCCCTCGATGCAAGCAGGCTACTCGGGACTTACTATACGGGTGTACCTGAGGGTCTTGTGGATATAGCTGCCAATTTTTCCTCCAACTCTTGCTTTTCAGATATAAGAGTAGACACTCGCATTTGCTCCTCAGCTAATTGTTTTTGCTCTTGCTGCCTCAATAATGACTCATGCTACAAATGCTTATCCACCGTAAGAGCGTTATAAACTGATAATTAAACATAAATGTGGAGAACAAGATTCTAACCTGCAGTCCAGACTTTAAAGTGGCCAACTCTTTTTCCAAGCTTTGCACTTGATCCAATCCTATACCCATAGATGTCATTCCACTAATTGGATTGTTCATTGCTTGTTGCTGTATCAAGTTTAATTCCGCTCTCAAGGCCGCTGCATCTTCCTCAGCCTTTCCAAGATAGTTATCAGAATCAAGAAGCTTAAGCTGATATGAAGAATATAAACAAAAGTTAAATGCATACTCTGTATTGTTCTTCTTCTGCTTCTTTTAGCCGTTTCTTAAGTGTTCGAAGCTGGGCTGCAAGATCCTCCTGCACTAAAAAACGACAGTTTATGATTTTGAGGGTGAACCATACCTAGCACATAAAAATATGTAACCCCATTAAGCTTACCCGTGCAATAACTGCTGCATCTTTCTCCATAGCTACATCCTTGAGTGCTTTTCTTAAAGATGGGACAGTGTTTTGCTCCTGAAATGTATACGAAAAACAAATTGTTTAGAACTTAAGAGATTAGATATCATCCAAGAATCTATACTCTGCAACCATATGTAAAAAATGATTTAAAAAAATTTTGAAGAAAGGGAAGGAGAAGGTGAAACAGGAAAAAAGAAACACATGCTGGTACTGATACACACACAGACACAGACACACACAGACAGAGAGAAATTCTTTTTACCAGATCATTCAAGCGCTTCTGTAGTGCTTCATTTTCAACATCCTTTGTCTGAAGCTGAATCCATTCATAGAGTATCTTTTAACACAAACCCTTTCTTGTCTGCGTTATAACTGAAAACTGACATTGAATGTACCAACAATACCTTTAAAGACAATGTCTTGTTACTTTCCTCCAATTCTGCACTCTTTTTCTGCAGATCTTTTAGTTGAGACACCAAACTACTAATATCTATCTGCAAACAAATAAAAATGTTTGATAACAATGAAAACAAAATCACATAGTTACTAATCCTCCCACAACGAACATAATTATAGAAGTTCTTTCTGTAAAAAGACAACATAAAGAACATTGCTCCGACAGATTTGTTAATTCACTAATAAAGTCAGACATCCTGAAAGAACTTGAGAATGTCATAATTCTTTTCCGCAGGCAATGAAAATCACTAAAATTCAGGCACATCAAATTTCACGCATTAAAAACATGCTTCATCAAATAAGTACCTCAGAGAGTCGATTTCCGCTCTCAGATTTTTTCATTCCCGAATTATCTGTCAACGAAACAAAATTGTAAAAAAGAGGGAAAACACGAGAGGAAAGCTAAAAGGTGACCGATTACCGATAGGGATGGAAGGTTTGGTAAGATCTGGTCCAGAAGAAGTTTTGCTTACTTTCTCTGCTGCTCTCTTTTGCCGAATCTCTTCCAACTGATACAAACAATTAAAAAAAAAACTCAAAAGAAGGATATTTCCTTTAGATTTTCCTATAAATCAAAGGCATAAATCGTACCGTTCGTCGACCAAGAGACGCGTGATGCGAGTCCATGGCAATGAGAGAAAAGAGAATTTCAGAGGACGATCTCTTATTTCTCGAAGTTTCAAATTACAATTCTCTCTCCCTCTACAATCAATACATGAAAGTTTCGACACGGAGGAGATGAATTACGGTGGGTGGTTTGGCTTTCCAAAGGCTACACTTTATTATTTTGTTAAAATTTGTGAAAAATAAAACCGTTACGGCGTCTGGGTGGTGTAGTTGGCAATCACGCTCGTCTCACACACCAGAGGTTCCGATTCGAACCCCGGCTCAGATGGCTTTAATTGGTTTCCTCCGCTTTTCACAGTAAATAATAATAATAATAATAAATTAATTAAAATTAAAAATTATAATAAAATTTCTTTGAATCACTGCTTTATAAATCACTACTAAATCCAATTTCGATTTAGATCCTTTCTTTTAATCTATTTTTTAGGACTATACGGACTTGAAGCGTGGACCTTCTCGATAAAATATATCAAACTTGTTATTATCAAAATTAAGAAGGCGCTCTTAGTTTAGTTTGGTAGAACGTGAGTCTCCAAAATTCAGTATCGTAGGTCCTAATCCTGCAGAGCGTGATTATGTTCGTATTTTGTATATGCCAATCTTTGTCCTTCATATTGAGCCTATGTATTGCCTTTCATTCAGTCAATGTATTTCCACATACCAGTATGGTCATATGGTTTGGATAAGACTATGGTTTGTACTCACCTATTTTTCAGTAAAAACTATTAATTATGGTATTATTTATTATTAAATATTTTTAAAAATAGAAAAAAGCCTCAAGGTGTGACCTAATCATTTAATAATTATTATTGAGGTATGGTGTAAACTTTTCTTGTTTTTACTAGCATTCCATTATTTAGTGCAATGGCAGTGGATAAAGTCTTTCTATCCCAATTTTTACTAGCATTTCTATTATTTAGGAGTTGCAATTTTTCTTGTTTTCGCTTCCAATTGCCCATCCTCTCCTTCCAAACAACACTTCCATAGCCATAAGCAGCCAACTCTTTGGAAGGATCCAATGGTCTTGGTTGCACTGTGAATTAGTTATACATAATTGACTGCATCTGTTCAATTTCTTATAAATGGGATAGTTGTTAGCAGGAAGTGTAGGATCCAATGAAGGAAACCACGAGTTCATTCCTATATATTATGAGAACCGGAGTTAGAAAGACAATGTAATGAAGATAATATGCACGCACTCCCACACTGTGCTCTTGCCTTTCGTATATATTATTATAAAAGGACAAAGTCTGTTACATGACAGCGATGGTAGACTAGTTATAGCCATATACGTGTAACTTAATAATACAATATGTATGGTATTACAACGCTTATTACAATGCAAATTATTCCTAAGTTATAACATTCCCCCTCAAGCGAAGGGTGCTGAAACCAGTCTGAGTTTTGTGCGGTTTTGAGTAAACAGAGAATGAGTTAATGCCTTGGTGAGGCAATATGCGACTTGATGTGATGAAGGTATATAGTGAATATTGATAAAACCTAAAAGTATAAGATCACGAATTAAATGAATGTCGATCTCTATATGTTTTGTTGCGCGCATGCTAAACTTGGTTGGAAGCAAAGGCATGAGCACTTAGGTTATCACACCAAATCATAGACGGTTGTTGTAAAAATAAACCAAGTTTCGATAGTAATGAATAGATCCATCTAACCTCAGCAGCACCATCTGCTAGAGCCTGATATTCAGACTTCGTACTTGAACGTGAAACAACTTTTTGCTTACAAGAGCTCCAAGAGACCAATGTATTTCTAAGATATACACAAACAATAGCCATGAATTTTCGATCGTCAACATCTGTGCCCCAATTTGCATCAGTGAATGCAGTCACCTAAAGAGATTTAAGAGGTTTAATGCATAAACCTAGTTGACAGGTACCTTTAAGGTATTTGAGAATACGTTTTACTCCTTGATAATGAACATCAGTGGGTTGAGATAGAAACTGGCTAAGTTTATTCAATGAGTAGGCTATATTAGGTTTGGTGGTAGTAAGATACTAAAGAGATCCAATTGCTTGTCGATAGAGAGATGGATCTCGTATGGGTTTTCCATCATCTTTGGTGAATTGACAACCAGTGACCATAGGAGTGGGTACCGGTGCACAATTTATCATGTTAAACTTTTTCAGAATGTTGAGGGTATATTTAGCTTGACTCAAATGAATGCCCATATTATCCCTGCAAATTTCTATCCCAAAAAAGTAATATACGGGACCAAGATCCTTTAGAAAGAATAAGTTGTTCAGCTTCAGAACTAGAGACTTTAGGTGGTTGGGATCATTACCTGTGATCAGTATGTCATCGATGTATATGAGAATGAAAACTTTGAACTTTGTTGTGCGTAAGAAGAAAAGTGCAATATCACTTTTAGCATTATGAAATCCCCAGCTTAATAGTGCCAGTCATAACCGATCGAACCAAGCACGAGGTGCTTGTTTGAGTCCGTAGATTGCTTTCATCAGCTTGCATACATGATTTGGACGTAGATGATCACATAATCCTTCCAGTTGGCGCATGTAAACATTTTCTTTAAGAATACCATGAAGGAACGAATTATTAACGTCTAATTGTCAAATTTCCTAGCCGTAAGTGACAACAATGGTGAGAACTATCCGGATCGTTGTTGGTTTTACTACAGGGTTGAATGTTTCGCCGTAATCGACTCCTGGTGCTTGCTGAAATCCTTTTGCGACAAGTCTGGCTTTGTGCTTGATAATGGATCCGTCTAGTTTAAGTTTGTTTTTAAAGACCCATTTGCAATCAACCAGCTTTTACGCACCGGTGTAAGGAACAAAAGTCCACGTCTTGTTTTGCTAAAGAGATGTGAATTCATCGGTCATGGCTTGTTTCCAGTGCGGTGAGGCCAGGGCTTCTATGACATTTCGAGGTTCTGTGAGCTGGGCAGAGTTTGCTGAGTGAAGTAACCCAACAAATGGATATTTAGGTTAGTGTATTCCATCCTTTGCTTGTGTGGTCATTAGATGTGTGTTCGTTTAGATGGGTCTTGCTTCTTGTTCATTTATGCTTTGCTCGCTTGGGCTTAATCCATTTGTTGAAGATGACCCATGATTTGATTAATTCTTACGATCCCTTATAAGCTTGATCCCTAGAACATAGCTAGCCTCTCCTAAATCCTTTATTGAGAACTGTTCGTTCAGCTATCCCTTAACCATAGATAACATTCCTATATCATTCCTAATAAGCAAAATGTCATCAACATACAGGATTAGGAAAGTAACCTTACCTTCTTGTATCCTTTTATAGACACAAGACTCATCTAGCTTTTGTATGAACCCATAGGTTTTGATAGACTTATCAAAACCTAATGTTCCAAGACCTAGATGCTTGCATAAGTCCATAAGTGGACCTTTGCAATTTGCATACCTTATGCTCATTACCAAGCTCAATGAATCCTTCTGGTTGAGCCATATAAATGGTCTCCTCAAGATCTCTATTAAGAAATGCGGTCTTGATGTCCATTTGCAATATTTCATAATCAAAATAGGATGTTATGGCCAAAAGAATTATGATGGACTTAAGCATGGCAACCGGAGAAAAAGTCTCATCATAGTCTATACCCTTGTTTTGAGTATAGCCTTTAGCTACCAATCTAGCTTTAAAAGCCTCTACCTTTCCATTAGACCCTCTTTTCCTTTTGTAGATTCATTTACACCCTATAGCTTTTACATTTGGTGGTAGATCTACAAAGATCCAGACTTCATTGGTGTACATGGAATCTATTTCCGATTCCATCACCTTGAGCCATTTTCCTACATCAACATCATTAATAGCCTGTGTATAAGTAATGGGATCCGTTTCTTCTTGGTCTAAGATGGCAATTATGCCTTCTCCTAGACCGAGATACATGTTTGGTTGTCTCATAACCCTCCCACTACGTCTAGGCATTACTTGATGTTTAGGCTGTTCTTCTGATTCAACTCTTGAATCCATTTCGACATCTTGTTCTGCTATATCCAAATCAACTCTTGGTTTAGATGAAATAACTAACTCCTTTATTACTACTTCACTTCTTCCTTTGTGATTTCTCACAAATTCTTCCTCCAAGAAGGTCGCATTTGTCGACATAAATACCTTCCTGTCTTGAGGACTGTAAAAATAGTATCCTCGTGTACTCGTAGGATATCCTACAAATAAACATACCTCTGACCTTAGTTCCATCTTTGTGAATTCAAGTCTTAGAACATGGGCTGGGTAGCCCCAAGTCTTTAAGTGCCGCAATGAAGGCACTGGGCCAGTCCATAACTCCTTAGGTGTTTTAGGCATCGATTTACATGGAGCAAAGTTAAGAAGATAAGTTGTTGTTTGTATGGCATATCCCCATAACGATTCTGGAAGGCTAGCATAGGACATCATTGATCTTACCATCTTTAATAGAGTCCTATTCCTCCTCTCTGCTATACCATTCTGTTCAGGTATTCGAGGAGCTAACAAGTTGGAAGCAATTTCATTGTCAATTAGAAATTGTTGGAACTCTCCAAATAGG
>JANZLH020000147.1:2444953-2456187 GCA_026770325.2 Erythroxylum fimbriatum | reverse complement strand
AGAATTATAATGAAACACATATGAGTTCACCACTTATCAATATTATAGTTCGTAATAAAAGAATGCTGAGGTGTATGTTTTAAGATTAAAGTAACAGCCTACATTATTCTTTAAAAACATACTTGATTCCGGATTCATTTAATAGTGCCGTTATCGATAGTCAACTACTATCATGATATAAAACTCATCATTTCCTTGAAGTAAACTCTTTTACTTAAATGGAAATAAATCGCAACATTACAGTCTAAACCATAATCAAGCGACCAATTTGATTATTTAACTGTGAATCAACTAATTTAGATTATAATTATAATAATATACATGTTTCCCATACATCTCCATGTATATGTATATTACTTACGAAAGAATCTTAGTACCTTATGACTAGATATATAATGCTCATACAAATAAAACCAAACTCTTTTGTTTTATTAATAATAAATATTGTCATTTCAAAAGTAATTGGAAGAAGATTAAGTTATATGTAAATACACTTGCTTTCCAGGGAACTATATTTACATAACTCCAACACTAGAACCTTAATAGGTGCAAGAGTTGCTATGAACTTAGGTGTTTTTTCTTTGGCTGAAGAGGAAATAGGTTGAGCTTTTGGTGGAGAAAGGTGGTGTTTTGATCTGCAATGGTTTATTCCATGGATTAACAAGTTTGGCATGTGAACAAGATAGAATCTAAGGATCCTTAGGTTTATCATATTGAGACTTGGGTTTTGCATATTTTATGGCTTTTGGCTTGGTAAATAAAGGGTGAATGTGGTGTCTAATCAAGGGATAATTCATCTTGAAGAATTTTTCATAATCAACAGATCTGGATAGGTAGGGTAAGTAGGAGAAGCATACATGAGCTAAGTAACTAGATAGGTAGGAGGATAAGCTCTATATTCAGTTTTAGAATGTTCAGTTTGCATGTCAACTTCCATCCTTTGAAGAACTTTCACACCTAAGGTCTTGCTTCTTGACTATAAAGTCTGGTCTAAAATATTGTGTTGCAATGTAATGACGAAGATCAACATCAAGTTGTCTCATCTGATCTTTGTAAGATTTGTACAACTATTGGATCTGAGAAGAAACAACATCTACTAATTGATGAGTAATGTGATTATGTTGGTTGATTCCATCCAGCTTAGAATCAATCCTTCTTAGAACTTTTTTTCTGTGTTACTACGTTATTAGTATGCCAATTAATAACTTCATCAGTAGTATTTGAAATAATAGTTCCTTGAGAAGTTATTCCCGTAGCTCGACCATAAGGGATAACCCTATTGGTCTCATCATTGCTCCATTGTAAAGGAGGAATGTCTTCCTCATATGGTTAAACCATCATACAATATATGGGAGCAAGAGATACAATAGGAATAGGAGAAATTATTGGCTATGGTTTAAAGATTGACTCTAGATATTCTCTTCCGGTGGGTTTAAGCATCTCACAAAGAGATTTAGGTTTAAGTCGTTCTTCTTTGAGACCAATGGAATCATCATGATCATCCTAACAAGGATGATATTGCTAAGAAGGCATACAACGAGTTTGTGACTTTTTCTTTCGGTGTCGTTGCGAGCTTGTGACTTTTTCTTTCATCGTCGTTGTGGATTATGCAACTCATCATCATCATCACTATTTGATTCAGGGTTCAGATAGACTTCATAATTTGGTTCACACACAGAGGGATCTGTATCCCAGATGAAACGTTCACGATGATGACTTATGTAGACAGGATCTCCATTAGATTTGACATAATGAATCGGAGAGTCTTTGCCTTCTATATGAGACATAACATGCTATAGCATCAAAACTAGGCCTCAAGTGTTTAAAGTACCTGGTTAATCATCAGTAGGCCTGGTGTAGATAGATTTCACTGATCCATCCCGAAGAGTTTGAAGAATTGGAGGAGTGGTCGTGTGAAATGAGTGCATGTGATGAGTATGGAACACTTTCTGGTAATTTGTGATCCATTCTATAGGCATTAATTTTTAAAGCTCTTTCAAAGGAAATTGCTTCAGGATCTAGATGATGGTGGTCTGATCATTAGAACAATCAACAACCACGTAAAAAGCATCCAAAGTAAAGTTGGGAAAGTTCAGATCTATAGCATGATTCTAAAGCGAAAGATCTGATGATGTAGAGTAGCCATAATCACTATAAGGTCTTAATCTACTCCAGTGATCTGGATCTGGATCTGGACCTGGAGTCTTGCAAATAACGTTGGATCATCCAGCCTGATGTTGAAATCAAGTGCTATGGTGAGTATGGCACTTCCATCGTTGAGAGTTTAAACAAAGTACCAATTAGAGCAATTTGGTACATTATGTAGACAGTGTCAAAAAGAGATAGGCTGGCTGTAATAGGTATTTCCTTTCTTCCATGGAGGGTAAGAACAAGTCGAACTGCTCCAACATATAAATGAGTATGGTTTTGCTCTCTTCAATGTGAGAAGGAGGTAAATAATCACGTATGGAAAGAAGAAACATAAATTAAAATAAAACAACAAAAAATAAAATAAAGATAATTTAAAAGGAAAAGGTTTAGATGCCTTGAGCCTCGAAGTAATGATGGATACGACGTATATCTGGGCTCTGACGTAGTTGTGTTCGAGCCATCTCCTTCATTCTTCTAGAGTTCTCTGCAAGTGTATCCGTAATTACCTTGGTGTTCGCAGAGATTGTATCACGCACTTTCTTCTAGCCCGATTCATTTATGTCTTCTTCCTTTTCAGACTCCTCACTAATCGAGTCATCTTCTGACTGCTAAGGTGGCGCTGTGCTCAAACTCGCCTGACTAGTCCTAATCTTCACATGAGTATTTTGGCTGATATACCAGAGTTCCATGTTATGGGACTTAAGGATTTCAACACGCCATAGATGATGGAGATTTAGAAAATCTGGGAGGTAGACAGTTAAACCACTACAGTCTACGCCATAATACTCAGCAATGGCAAAAACCAAATACCCCATACCCAAATTGTTGCTCCTCTTACGTAGAGTTGCAATAATAGCATTCAGCACATGTGTGGAGGTGCACACTTGGATGTTATGATCCATGCACCACAACAGGAAAAGCTCCTTTGTTAAGCACTTGTTGGTTTTTGATCTATCAAAAACTATTTGACACATGACTTTATGCAATAACAAGTGCTCATAGGTTTTCATAATATTGTTGTGAGCATTTTTAGCGTCGAATCGCTCCAACCCAGTGAGCTCATTCCAATAGCGAGAAGCAAGAAAATCATCATGCTGACTAATAATGGAAGACCCGAAGAACCTGCAAATATCGCACATGATTTCAATGTTCAGCTCATAATTTTGTCCCCGCAACCTAAACCATAGTTCTGTAAGGTTACTAGGTTCGTAATAAAGGGAAGTGAAGAATTCTAGAGTGAGTTCCTGGTAGACAAGATATTGGAAATGTATGAACTTCGTCCACTGAATTCTTTCTGTTAGGTTCTCCACCCTATCTAGCATTTCTAGCCTATCAAGCGTATCAAAATCAAAATATTTTGGAACTACAATTTGTTTAGCATTAAGGGATTGGAAACTAATACCTTCCTCCTTTGTGTAAATTAGGAAGGGTGCTCTGAAGTCCGTCGCCCTATTCCTTCGCCCTCGTCCTACGACTTATTTTCGTCCTGATGATTAATCGTGCTTTGCTGATAGCTTAATGAGTGGCGTACTGGCTTGTAAGTAGGTGGAGTTGGAATAAGGCTGAAGTTTGGAATTTGGTTAGAGAGAAGTGAGAGTGTTTGGAGGTTCTAAATTTATAGAGATAAAGTTAAAATGAAAGTGAGTGAAAAAGTGAAGTAAGAAATGAATATATACGTGAATGAAGGGTAAAATGGTATAAAAATTAAACTAAAATTCCAATGTCCAGTTTTACCCTACCGCAGACCACAATCGTGGCCTGCAATTTTTTCACCAATTTCTGATTTTTTTCTTCTTTTGTCCTTCTACACTTTCTCAAGATCACTTCTTTACTCTTTGTAGCTCTTTCACCTCTCTTTTGCTAACTTCCTCGATCATCTAATTTATGTCGAAGTCCTATGCCTTCTTGATTTTATTTGGAAACAAAACAACCTAACCACAGAATTTAAACTATCTACAAAATCAAAGGAGATAATCATGGAATTAACAATCTATAGGTTACCTCCCATGCAGCACTTCTTTTAACTGCAGTAGCTCGACGTTCTTTTTATGCTTAAGATGGTTCAAATGAATAGTGCAATGGTAGTGCAGTAATTGATCTTACCATTTGCACATAAGCTACCATGCCCTGGGTTCCACCTTCCTTCTGCGTCACTTTCCTTCGCTTCCTCCTCCGCGATCGTTTCTTTCTAAATGCATTCCTAGATCCTCAATATCTTCCCATTATCATCGAAGTTTGGTTTCTTTGATGTTAACTAGAAGTAAGGCAGAACTATTATCTTTCTTCGATATAGTAAAGGTTATTTGGTGCTTTCCGACCCTCAGAGAACTATTTTGACTCTATTGATACTGCAAGGAATGTAAAAATCCACTGGGTCCTCTTTTTTCTGTGCTATATTAGGGTTCTCTTCCACTATGTGCTCCTTAACCTTCTTCTTAATTGATTCCTTTAGTGTAAGCTTCATTTGTAGTTTTTCTGTTATGTCCTCAACCTTGTTTAATTCAACCTCTTTAGAATTCCTCATCACCTTACTTGAAATTGACTTTCATTGAGTTAGAATAGGGTATGGAAATTCAGGTCGAGGTTCCTCGATTGGCTTAATTATGAGCTCACTTGGAAGGAATTCCATAATTGCCTGTCCTTCTCCAATATCTCCATCTACTTTCGCATGTTCAGGTTTCTTTTCTTATGAGTGACGGCCATGATCCGTTCCTTTGGGTTAGATTCGATATTTCTTGGAACGGTTCCTACATTCCAAGTAGAAATTGCCTCCGTTAGTTAGCCTACTTGGACCTCCAGATTATGTATTGAAGAGGCGTGGTTCTTAGTGACTTGGTCGAACTTGCCTTCAAGCCTCCTATCCGCATCCTCCATACCTCTAATTTTATCTAAATCCTATCAAACTTAGATTCCATTGAGCTCAATTTGTCTTATTAGAAGCTTGGTTGTCCTTGAGGTCTAAACTGTCCTTCAGCGTTGTTCGTCCATGAGAAGTTAGCGTGATTCTTCCACCTAGGGTTGTATATGTTGGAGTAGGGATTATTTCCCCCTCCTCATCCATATTGAGATCCTATATAATTAACTTGCTCTGGATTGTTTTCCTTCGTCAAGAAACAGTCCACCATATCACGGTCCATCTGTCCACAAAGTTGACACTTTAGTTGCACATCTTTTACCAAAGTTGAGGACGAAGCCTTCATGTTGTTGAGTTGTCGAGTTAAGTTGTCAATTTTAGCTTTCATCTTCGTCATTTGATCAATAGCTACAATTCCTTTTTGTTCTCAGAAAGTAGTGGGTTGTCTACTCTGCTCATTCATCCATTGGCAGCTATTGCTTACCATCTCCTCTATTAACTCTTCTGCTTTATCTACAGTTTTTCTCATCAGTGATCCTCTTGAAGCTGCATCAATCACACCTCTCGTATGTAGGGTTACTCCATTATAAAATGTTTGCAACAAGAATTCTTTGGGTAAGTTATGGTGTGGGCATTTCCGTTGCAAATCCTTGTATCTTTCCCGCGTTTCATAGATCGATTCCCCGTCACTTTACTAGAAGTTGATAATCTCCTTGATAATTTTAGTGATCTTAGTAAAGGAAAATATTTGTCTAAAAAAGCATGAACTAGTTGATGCCAAGTGGTGACATTGGATAGGTTGAGACAATGATACTAGGCCTTTGCTCTATTATCTCTTTAGGTAAAAGGGAAGAGCCTAATTCTTACCGCTTCCTCTGACATCTGATGGTACCAAAAGGTATCACAGATTTTAAGGAAATTCACTATATGTGCATTGGGATCTTCATTCGTTAGTCCATAGAATTACACATAACATTGAAGCATATTTAGGAGGGTTGGTTTAATTTCGAAAGAGGCTGTTTATACGGGTGGCCTAGCTACGCCTTTGTTAGCCACATTGAAACTTGGTCTCATGAAATCCACAAGAGTTCTTTGTTGACATCCTTGGTTCACTCCGTGATCCAAATTTTGATGAAATTTCTCACCCATTGTTGCTTTCGCGATTTCTTCTTCTTCTTCACGCCGACCTTTCCTAATTGATCGTTCTAATCGAGTGATGTCTAACTCTAAGGTTTCAGCTGCACGACTCGAGCTTCTCGTGACTCTTGTGGTCATGCAAGAGCACGAATTCAAAAATAAAGAGAAAGAAAGAACAGAAAATAAAATAAAAACTAACTAAAATGCCTTAAATTAAAGAATTAAACTAATTGCCTCCCCGGCAACAGCGCCAAAAACTTGATCGGGTTTTTAATGTGTGTAAGTTTTAATAAATAACCCTCGATAATTTGCAAGCGCACGGTTCGATAGCGTAGTACCTAAGGTGTCGATCCCAAGAGGAGGGATAATCTAATCTTAAAATTTAAGGTCAGAAAACGATACAAAAATTTTAATTACACGAAACTAAAAATGAGAAATTAATTCAATCAATCAAATCAAATTAAGAATCAATCGCGAAAATACTAATTACTAAGCAATTGCAACACACCCAAGAATCAACCTAAATAAATTACTAATTGAGAAAAAGGGAATTTACCTATCTTTAATGCTAACCTAATTGATTATGAATTATTGGATTATTGGTTCTAGACGATCCTAGGGTTGATTACTCTCTCTCGAGTTATAACCATTAATCCTAATCAAATTATAGAGATTGCAATCTCTTAATTTTCAACCTATCTATAACCCTAATTAGCTCTGAAGTTCTCTAATAAACTACCGAAAACCTATGCAAGATCTATCTTCGCACAATTTACCGATTTGATTTAATTCTAATTCTATTAAATCACCTAACTCTTGTTAGCCTAATTTAATCGTTTTTCATCCAATTTACCCTCTCAGTTTATTATCGAATTTTACAATCGCAGAATTAAATCACAATAAATCCAATTAACACATAAACAATTAGATTTCATTAATTCAAAGATAAAACTCCGAAGGTGAGTTTAGAACATCTTCAACATTCAAAAATATTATCATCAAATTGTTATTCTAATTCTATACAATAATAAAACTGAAACAAAAACAGGAAATATGATCTGAACAGATGGTGGGAGGCAGTGACATCGGGAAACTCCTAATCCGGGAAGTACGTCGAATCAGCTTCTTCTCCTCTTCTCTCTTCCTTCTTGTCTTTCTTGATCTCTTGATGAATTCTCTCTAGGGTTTCTCAAAGTGGCTGATGCAAAAGCTCCTTCTGCCTCTTTGTCTTGTTCTTTAAATATCCTTTGTATGCTGAGCAACCCTAAGGAATTTTCAAAGTCTGAAAGGTTTGAAAAATCCTTCGAAACTTAACATTTTTTAGTGTCTGCGTGTCTGCCCAACGCAAGCCACGATCGTGGGCCACATTCGAACCTTCTGCCGCGATCGTGGGCCATATTCGAGCTTTTTGTCACAATCGTGGCCTGGGCTTTTGTCACGATCGTGGGCCAACTTTGGTGTTTCTGTCACAATCGTAGCCTGTTGTGCCACAATCGTGGGACGTTTTTTCATCTCGAATGTCTCTGAAACTTCTCCGTTCATTGATGTTGGCCCTGAAACACTAACAAACATATTAAGGTATTTCAAAAATATAATATTTAAGATCAAAAACTTTTACTAACCTATAAAAACACTTAAACACACATTATTAACAAACTAACACAATTCTAACCTAAATACATACTAAGCGATTGAATTAACAATTAAATACATATTAAACAAACTAAACCCTAAAATACAATACAATTTACACTTTTCAACAAACACAATCAAACTTTAATTCATATTTTTCAAACATCTCCTAAATTCTGATTACAACGACAGATGAGCCTTATTTTTATACACTAATTAAGGGAATACAAACAAACTGCTTTAATGTATTTCTAACTACAATCATGAACTTTCAAAAAGCAAACAGTAAGAAATAAATGGTCGAAAAGATTAATCTTTTAAAGTAATAATCAAATAGATTATTTATTTAAACACCTTTTACGTGTAATTATTGACCACACGTTTTATCAATATAAAAGGGAAAGAAGTATAATTTGCACTTCTAAATTTGTTATAAATAATTTATTCGTCGACCCTAAGCAGAAGAAACGTAAAACACTAAAACTTCCAATTAGCAGTCGACACAGTCATGACCGCCACAGCTCCGAAACTCCGATGGGGAGAATTGGAGGAAGACGATGGCGAGGACCTAGACTTTCTACTGCCGCCGCGGCAGGTGATCGGACCAAACGAGAACGGAATAAAGAAAGTGATAGAATACAAGTTCAACGAGGACGGGAATAAAGTGAAGATCACCACCACGATCCGCGTCCGAAAGCTGGCCAATGCGCGCCTCAGTAAAAGCGCCATCGAGAGGAGGTCTTGGCCCAAGTTCGGCGACGCCGTGCATGAGGATGTCGGGAGTCGCCTCACCATGGTTTCTACCGAGGAGATCCTTATCGAGCCTCCAAGAGCTCCAGGTCTCTTCTCCGTAAATTTTGTATCTTTTGCCTATAAAGTTGTTTATTTGATTCAAATTATCAAGAATTGGGTTGATTTGGACTAGGGTTAGTGTGGTTCTTGTGTTATTTTTTGTGTTGAAACTATTGGGGAAATGCTTTTGGTTGTCTTCTTAGCGTGATGATGCAGTCTTCAATCGAGATATTCTTTATTTTTTATTACTGAAATCCCTAGAATAAGTTTTCATGGTGAACTGAGCGAGATATTGACTTATTTCATACTTCTATGTTGTCCTATCTAGTGAGGTGGTGCAATCATGGTTGTTGATCAAGCTATTTGGTCTTATGAGCACCTTTTAATGCAGGGGAACGTGCATATTCTGGTACCACCATTATACTCACAGGGGATGTGATCTTTGTAGTTTTTAACCATTTGATTTCTGTTCTTCTTTTTCCGTTTTCTGATTACAAGGAGCCTTAAGGTCAATCTTTTCGATCCCCCTCCAACCCCATTAGGAATTGAAGATCTAGTATACAGGTTGCACGCCCATGCAATTCCTATTGGCGGTTTTAACTTAAGTAGCATACTTTTTTCTGTTGTAAATAATTATAGTTTGTCACTTCTTATGTGAATTTCCTTTTCCTGTGTTATGCTGTAACTAATAAGATTTTGTTCTTGAAGTACTAGCAATCACGTTTGTTCTAGGCTTTTTAAGGATAAAAGTTTTCTTGATGGGTGTGCTAAAGCCATCCTTAATTGTCTTATAGATAGATAGATAGATAGATAGATAGTGACTTCGTAAAATGCCACATTGAGGATATGGCCTTAGTTTTCTGTAGGATTAACAATGGGGTTTTCACAGGTAGCAAACCAGAAGAAACAAAAGCTGCTGGGGATTCCTTGGCTCAACTGGGGAAAGGGGGAGCTGTTCTCATGGTGTGTAGAACTTGTGGTAAAAAGGGTGACCACTGGACATCAAGGTGCCCTTACAAGGATCTTGCTCAACCATCTGAAGGATTCGTTGATAAGCCTCCGGCAGCAGAGACTTCAAGTGTTGCTTCTGGCACTGGCAAGACAACTTATGTTCCTCCAGGCATGAGGGCCGGGGCTGAAAGAGGTGCAGGAGCTGATATGAGGCGCAGGAATGATGAGAACTCTGTACGGGTTACCAACCTGTCAGAAGATACTCAAGAACCTGACCTGCATGAACTTTTCCGGCCTTTTGGCCCTATAACCCGTGTTTATGTTGCTATGGACCAGAAGACTGGAACGAGCAGAGGTTTTGGATTTGTCAATTTTGTGAACAGGGAAGATGCTCAGAGGGCAATCAACAAACTCAATGGCTATGGTTACGATAACCTCATACTCAAAGTGGAGTGGGCTACACCAAGGTCAAATTAGAGTATTATTTCCTTTGTGAGGTTTTGAATCTTCGTTATGTCTTTTATATTGCATGTATACAATAATTGGTTAAGGGGCTCGCTTAATTTGTTTCTGAGATTTTGTTCGATTGTTGCATGTGTAACAACACATATTATAGAGTAGATTGTCAGGATAATCTGCAATATTAGCTCCGAATGACTTGGTACTTGAATCCATTATGAGTAATTTCTTATGATTCTGTCTTATTTCCTTCAAAGAAAACAATGTTCATTTTTCCATTGCTTTTGTACATCGGCGTTTTGCTTTTTTGGATTCATAAAATGGTATGGAGCACAATTCCATCCGGCTTGATCGATTCATCAAAAGCATTGATCAATGCTCATCGATCTGTTTGTTAAAATAGATTAAACTTTCCATCACCAGAAGTAAACATTCACTAACTTAAAGTTTCAAAGGCAAGTAAGAAAGAACAATAAAAAATTGTTAGTAAATTATTTGGAGCTTGGATATTGAGCATCAATTCAATACATTGATCTTTTAGAATATAACCGAATCAAAGAAAAAAAAATCAAAATCTAGAAAGTAGAACACTTTATATGCCCAAAAACAATAGGAATATTTTGTTCCAAAACTCATTTAAAAACTTCTAATGTCTCATATTGTTGCAAATAATCAAAGATAAATATATTCCTCAGTTAAGAAATCTTTTATTCTTCTTGAAAATAAAAGACTACAAGTATTCTTTGTAGCATAATTTATAATTCTGAACATATGATCGAAAATATTTTTAAATTATTAATTTCAAATTCTTTATGATCAGTGAAAGAGGACGGAAGAAAGATGAAAGCAACAAATTAAAAAAAAATAGAAGGAAAGATGAAAACTAAGGGTCTATTTGTCTCTATTTATTTTTTTAATTTTTGATTTTGTTTTCAAATTTAGTAAAAAAATTTATTTGTTTAAGTTTTTGGTTTCTGTTTTTTATTTTGATTTTTTCCATTTAATTTATGAAACCAAACAAAAGTGATTTTTTTGGCTTTGTTTGCTTCATAATCTAATTTACTATAAATTAAATATATATTATTTAATTATTTAATATATTATGAATAATTTTATTTAATTTTTGCAATTAAATTAAATAAAACTAAATTAATGATTATAATTAAATTTAAAATATCTTCAAAATATATAAATTTAAGATAAAATTTTGATTTAATAATTAAAATAAATATTAATTTATAAATAAAATTTCATTTTA
>JANZLH020000147.1:2424698-2439372 GCA_026770325.2 Erythroxylum fimbriatum | reverse complement strand
ATCGTGTATAGTCTAGTCCCATTTTGACCCTCTAGATGATAGAATTTGTCTTCAAGGTCTTCATGAAAGTTGTAGATATTGAAGTCCACTTTTGAACCATATCAAGAACAACTTGATCAGATATCTGTAGGGAAAGGTATAGCAATTTTCCCCATTCATCTGTCTTTTTGCTATCCTCTGTCTTTTTGTTATCTTCTATCTTTTTAGCCTATCTTTTGTTCCATTTTTGACCCTTCAGAAGATAGAATTGGTCTTTGAGATCTTCATGAAAGTTGTAGATCTTGAAGTTCTCTTTCGAACCATATAAAGAACACCTGATCAGATATCTGTAGGGAATGCTATAGCAATTTTCCCCATTTGTCTGTCTTTTTGCTATCTTCTGTCTTTTTTGCCTACCATCTGTTCCATTTTTGACCCTCCAAAAGATATAATTGGTCTTTGCGGTCTTCATATCTTGAAGTATTCTTTTGAACCATCCAAAGAACACCTAAATCTGATATCTGTAGAGAAAGCTATGCCCATTGTAAAACATCTTTTGTGTTATTGTTCATAAACTTCTTCTAGGTTACTGTTCATTTTATATTTTCTGTCCTATTCTTAAGAAGATAAAATTTGTTTGAGAGGTCTTTATGGAAGTTGTATCACTTGAAGTTCTCTTTTGAACCATCCAAAGAACATCTAAATCTGATACCTATAGAGAAAGTTATACCAATAGCCCCGAAGTAAGTTCAATATGATTGAGGATAAAAACAGATTGGATTCTTTTGGCCATAACTTCTCTCTAGGCACTCAAATGACTTGATTCTTAAACCATTGGACTCGTAAGACATTGCTATACATCTACAAAAAAAATCAGTCATTTGTAATGAATTGAGAAAGATTGAGTGAAAAACGTGGGATGGGTACAGTGTGTGTACTCTTAAATAATATGGACTGGTGTTATTCTACTGAACATATTCAGTATTTTGATGATATCTTGATCTGTAGTGCTCTAAATGAGATGATTTTTGACTCGTGGTAAACTAGAGACATAAAGTTACAAATTATATGAAGAAAGTGAATTGTAGGTTAGTCTCTAAGATTTTCAAATTCTGGATGGAAGTTGGGAATAGTGTACTGTTTCAGTCTAACAACTGTCTGAAATGTTTGGATTATAACTTTTGGATTTATGAATCCAATTGAATGATTTTAGTGTCATTAGAAGCTTAAGGCAACGGAGAACATTTTTCTAGAAGAAAGTGTTATGTAAGAATATTCAAGGATATTTTTGGCAATACACTTAAGCACAAAAGACATAAGACATAAATGGAAGGGAAAATGGGACTTTTTGGACTCATTAAGGGCATAAAAGGACAAGACCAAAATGTGGACTTATATTTAAGAGAAGGAGAAGATTCTAGAGAAGCAAAATGCGTGGATGAGAAAAGAGATAAGAGAGAGAAAATATGAAAAAGAATGAAAGAGAGAAAGAAGAGAAAACAAGCTAAGGTTTTTGGAACGATTTTATGGAGTTTGGAAAATGTTTAAGTTTTAAGTATTTTAGAACCAATTTTAGTGATTGTGCTTTGAGGGATTTTCAATTGAAAACCCTATTGAGTGGAATTTTTGTTATTATATAAAGGGATCAAGAGAGACAAGAGGAACAAGAGAAGAAGCATTTTGAGCAAGTCTATAAGCAAGGAAATCAAGGTGGGTACATATTTATAATAGAATCGATAAGCCACTACTGTTTTCTTTAAATCAAAGAAAATCACTGATTTCAATTGCATCATAAGTGTTGCATCTATTATTTATGAATGATATGTGAAATTTGCTATATGTTTGCTTCATGAACTTGTGGGATGATTGATGAAAAGTCTTTACAAATGATTCTTTTGAAAAGATGCATGTTTATGAAATTAAATTTTCGGAAATGATTTTCAAGTTATAACAAATATATGAAAAGCAAGTTTTCAAGAAAAGTGTCATTTTGGGCAACAAGTTTACAAGAGTTTGAAATATATGTGTTATGTGGGTTTGTGGTAGTCCCTCATGAACCGTCACGTGCACGTTGACCCAAATTATCGGCTTCTCTTGCCGGCCCGCTAGTGACACGGAGCTCCTTCAATAACTCCTTCAAGAATTACGACTACACAGGACCTTTATGTAGAAATATATAGTGCGTCATGTTTATGGACTTACCCAAACCACCCTGATGTGCTTATGTGCTTATAATATGTTTGAACAAGTCTGATGCATTCATGTTTTGCAGTTGTGAATTTGACTTCACGACAAGAATTTTGAAAAACAAGTGTTTTACGATTCAATAAGATATTTTCTATGACAAGTAAAATGGTTCAAAAGTTTTGCTTACTTTTCTGCCATAAATTGTTACCCACGAGCTTTCAAGCTCACCCCCTTCCTGTCCCATCTTCAGGTGATAGCTAAGAGATGAAGTGATCGAGAGCCAAAGGGAATTGCTTCATTTGCTATTTTGTATTTTTTTTGCAATAAGCTAATGGTGTGGCTTTTGAGATGTAAATAAAGTTTTTCAAACTCTGTTGCTTGAGAAATGAAATGATAGATTGTAGTAGTTTTTGTTGTGTATATTCTTTTGACTCCCTATTAAAATGGTTAAGGAGATTTCATGGGAATATGCTATTTAAGATGGTTGAGTTTGTTTTGATGTTTGACCATTATGGGCACGCCACCCTTATGGAATGATGTCTAATAAGGGTTTATGGGAATAATCCTACAAGGTAATATGCACGCTCAAGTTAAGTATGATGATATTCGCAAGAGTTGGGTTCCAAAAACGGTACCCAACATTTGTGGTATCAGAGCAAGAGTTGGATTCCAAAAACAAGCAGGATCTAACAACTAAATTGTTCGATCAAATGAATATTCAATCATGCACATGTAGACGTTTCATGTTTAATGCATGCTCAATTGACTTTCCCCAGGTGTGTATCCTTATTTACAAGTCTTGATCAATATACATCATATCTTGTAAATAACTTATTGGCAATTAGATTTATGCCTTAAGTAAGCTTGATTACTCTAGATTCATTAATCGTTCATTCGCCAATCCTTTTCTAGCATTATATATTCATACAATTTCCTAATTGTCATTCATTCATACCTAATTCACATTTCTCACATCTTTTGAATCACATTTGCATTCATAAGAACACTTTCATTCCTTTAACAACTCATAATTTCCAGATTTAGATACATTGAAATCATACAATCCATTCCTTAAGTTATAACCTAAATTAACAACCTAAACTTATCAAACACTTAACCAATTAATCAAGCAACCATCTAGGTTCATTTTAAGCCTTAATCAAGTCCAAATACACCAAAGTAAATCAACTTATCCTTAGTTAGTTCAACAATCTCACAAAACAGAGTTTTTTACTTTCACAGCATTTCCCACAATCGTGGGTATCTTTCCACAGTCGTGGAAAGACAAAACGGAAAGTTTCTCTCATCAAGGCATTGCTCACGATCGTGGGAAGGAGCTATGCAGCTTCCACGATCGTGGGATGGGTGAATAGACAGTTCACCATCCTTTTCCTTCAATCTTTTTTTCCATATTCTAACACAATCATAATAGTCCATTGATTAAACGTCAATTTTACCTTAAAGCTACTTCATTTCTTCATCAACTTCATCTCCAATTCCAACTCAAAATCATTCAGTTGGCAACTCATAAATTACATTCTTTCAATCATAAAAAATCAAAACAGAAACTATCATTCACTTTGACACATGTATTCCTATTTCTTTCCCATTTCAAGAACACTACACTAGCACCTTTCTTTAGCATAAATTCACCTTCATTATACTACAAATACCAACCTAAAATCATCCATTAAACATCCTCTAACGTACGGTTTCATCAATGAAAACAAAACCAATTCATCCATCAAATTCCAGCACAACTCATCATCAACCTTACAAGTAACTCATCTTAATTCAATCACCATAAATGTTATGCCAACATATATCATAATAAATCACTTACTTGTTCAGCTCAAAACCTCCTCAATCTTCAAGTTAACTTAATACTCCAACATGCAAGGATAAGGCATACTCTAAGAACAAGATGAAAACATAAAAGGAGTTTCAACAACAAGATGAAACAGCAGAATTTTAAAGTAACAAGGTATAGAATTTTGGGCAAAACTCAAGATGTAATGGTTGAGTGGGTAAGTCAGTGGTAAAGAAGATAGAAAGGGTAAATGTAACAAGAACAAAAGCAAAATAGTCTTTTAAGTGTGGGAAAAATCGTGGGTGTAGGTGTATGGTGAAAATATGGGCACTTGGCATGACACTTGTCATGTTAAGATCCAAGTCATATGTGTCATCCTTCAACTAACAATTTTCACTTCATTAAACCTCAATTTGACCTTAAAGCGACTTCATTTCCTCATCAACTTCATCTCCAATTCCAACTTAAAATCATTCAATTGGAAACTCATAAATTATAGTATTTCAAGCATCAAAAATCAAAACTGAAACTATCATTCACTTTGACACATGTAATCCTAGTTCTTTCCTGTTTCAAGAACACTACACTGGCATCTTTCTTTAGCATAAATTCACCTTCATTATACTATAAATCCCAACCTAAAATCATCCATTAAACATCCTCTAACCTACGGTTTCATCAATCAAAACAAAACCAATTCATCCATTAAATTCCAGCATAACTCATCATCAACCCTACATGTAACTCATCTTAATTCAATCACCATAAATGTTATGCCAATATATATCATAATAGATCAATAAATCACTTACTTGTTCAGCTCAAAACCTCCTCAATCTTCAAGCTAAGTTAATCCTCCAACATGCAAGGATAAAACATGCTCCAAGAACAAGATGAAAACATAAAAGGAGTTTTAATAACAAGATGAAAATTTTGGGCAAAACTCAAGATGTAAGGGTTGAGTGGTGAATCGATGGTAAGGCATTCTTCCAAAGAAAAGAAGTGGGAATTTACCTATCAGCACCAGAACGCGGTGGGGCCTATGGGAGAATTCTTTCCACAATTGCGTTCAATATAGTTTATTATTTTTCGCTTTGGGTGTGGTAGTCTTTGTGGAGTTAAGGGAAGAAAAACCAAAAAGACAAAAAAATAGTGTAATTAAAAAGCCAAAATGGTAGAAAAATCTGAATAAAAAAAGTCAATTAAGCATGTAGTTTTTATCATTTTATTTGTAGGTTTTTATTTAAAGAAGTCATGGACTCAAATAATAGTAATCTTAATAAAAATAGATGGACTCATATTTTAATTTTAATAGGATATCTTAATATATATATATATAATTTTTATTTTTTTTTGTCACCAATTAAATTAACGGGGAAATCTTAATTTTTTTTATGAAATTAAAATTTAAAATAATGATTAGGCGATGATATATTTTTTGTTTTCCTCCATGTAATGACTTGAAAGTAAGTACATGTGGGGATTTATACTTGTTCATGTTTATATTGACAAGCTAGAGTATAAAAGAAAAGGTCAACTTCTCAGTTTATTGTACACGATGATCCAACTTGGAGCCTTTATTGTTAAGAAAGAAAAAGTCAACTTCTCAGTTTATTGTCCCTTTCAAAACGAATATTTTGATCAATTTTTTTTTTTGGTAAATAATATTTTGATCATTCCAATCCAAGCTTTTATTATTAACACCGAGCTACCTTAAATTGATGTTTTTGTTTTAAGCACGCAAAAGGTGATATTTGATTAAACTAAAAAAAGTAAACGTATTCAGTATATAAATTTAAAAAAATTATAATATACGCAACATTATTTTTTAAAAAAATATTTTTATGACTTAAAATTATAATTAATATATATATATTAACAACTGATGTACCTATAGAAGACTCCTATGCTTTTAGTAAAATTGTAGACGATTGTTTAGGTATTCTTAAGCGTAAAACTGAGTTTTCAATGCGTTGGGTAAGTAGGCAATACAATGTCGAAGATCACGAGTTAGCTCAACACTCTTATTTGTATGACCCTGTTAAAGTTTGAGATTCCCGCGATGAACCCCTAAAACGTAGGATTTGTCTTCTCCTCAGAGCGGCCCAGTGAAAGGTGTAAGGTCTTTACTGCCAGATCGGGTTATGCCTCAAGTATGTCTTCGTCTGTTATTGGCATTCTATTTACTTAACTTTTTGGTGGCTTTTTTGTGTCCTGCATCATTACTTTGCATATCACATCTGTACGTGGGTCTATCGAAAATAGCCTCTCTATTTTGTAAGGATAAGGCTGCGTATTATCAGACCTTCTCAAATTCTGATTCACTGCGAAATTTTAGATTAGGTGTGATGATGACGACGACGGTAATGTTAAGGTTTGAGATTATTACCCTACTTTTATTAACGAAAGATCCAATTTTATTTTCAAAAAAAAAAAATGTACCTGGGCCATAGAAAAGCCCAGATTCCCAAGAGAGACAGTCTGTCTGTGAACAGCAAATATGCCGACCCCACCAACCTTAAAATAAGGTCCCCCTCTCTCCATCACTTTTACGTTTTCAAGCACTCTGCCACAGATAGAGGGAGAGACAGAGATACATTACAGAGAGCATCGACAAGTATAGCTTCTTCTACTACACCCTGATTCCTTTTCATGGCTCCAATTATCGAATCCTGCTGGCTGGTATACTCCTTCTCTCCCCATTCCATTTGTTTCTCCTTTCGTGCTTATGCTTTCTCTTTGATTTGAGCTCTTTCAGAGCTTGGATGTGTTCTCTGCGCTCGTATTTAGCTATCACTCTGAATCTGTTATGTTATTTGTGGAAATTTGTTACCACCCAGGTTTTAGTCTTTGGCTTCTTTCGCTGAAGTTTAAGCAGCTGCATTTTTCTTTCGTCGGATCTTTGTTTGCTCCGGATTGGTTAATTTAGGAATTGTCTCCGTTGGTATTTTGTTTTTGTTTTATATTTCTATAAGATCTCCCGGCGTCCACAACTTTGTATCATGGTTTTTTTGCGGTGTTTGTAAATTCTTAACCTTTGTTTTGTTTGCATTGGAGGTTATTGCTGCGTGTTGGTAACTTCTTTTTGGGAATTTCAATGCCTGGTCTTTTTTGGTGTAATATTGTAGTTTCGTAAATGATTATAAGTCTATGGTTTTCGGTGACTTCCGTCTTGTTGTAAATGCAGTATTTGGTCACGCATTTTAGCGACTTTCAATTGGCATGCCTTGGGAGTTTCTTTCTTCATGAGGGTGTCTTCTTCTTATCGGGTCTTCCTTTCATATTTCTTGAACGAGCAGGCTGGCTGAGCAAATACAAGATTCAGGTTTTGCTTTCCCTGCTTCTTTTGTTACTGTTCGTGCAGTTTCTATTAGTTTCTTTGGTGTATCCAGGTTGTGAATTGGTGTTATTCTTTGACTTCTAGTTAGAATAGTAATTTGTTTCAGCTTCTTACTACTGTGGAAGGTGATCTAAAATAAAGACATGGATAAAATAGAGTTCGCATCTGCAGCGTCAAAAATCTCAGCTTAAGGCTTAGTTGACCTGAGTTGAAATAAAATTAGGTAGCTTTTCTCCATTCCTCCGTTCTCAGAAATGGTTGTATGCTTTAGCTTTCTTTTTTGATCGATCCACCTGTTCTACCTGTAATTCACCAACAAACTCTCCTCGAGTATATCGTTGTTATTACCCATGAAGTATCCAATACATGGCTGAAGAAATTACTATCTCTATCTGTATATAGATATGCTTACATGTGTGTGTGTGTGTGTATAAAACTTTTGATGACTTGTATTGTCCTTTTGACATTATTTCTGATTGCCTGTTATATGCAGAGTAAGAACAACAGCCCTGCAGCTCAGGAGAAATGTATTACTCGTCTACTCTTGTACCATTTTGGAGTCAATCTGCCAGTCATGCTACTCTCGTATCCTGTCTTCAGATACATGGGCATGCGAAGCAGTCTTCCATTGCCGTCCTGGTATTTTCAGGTTCTTTATATGCTGAATCTTTTTTCAGTCAGACTGATTCAATAGTTGCTGTAATTATTTGCACACATTCTTTTTTTGTTTTAGAGATTATCTTTCCTTAGCTTCCAGTACAAATTTTCCTATAGATGGAGCATAGATAATCAGATTATTGTTTGGTTCTGCAGGCAAGTAGTTCTAATTCAGATCATATTCTATTTTATCCTGGAAGATTTTGTTTTCTACTGGGGTCACCGAATATTGCATACCAAATGGCTGTACAAGCATGTTCACAGTGTCCATCATGAGTGAGTGGGACTAACTGTTGCCATGTTTTCATGTCAAACAGTATTGATGCATTTGTTAGCTTATTTTTATATGAACAGATATGCTACCCCATTTGGATTGACGTCTGAATATGCTCACCCGGCTGAGATATTATTCCTTGGATTTGCAACCATCATTGGCCCAGCAATCACTGGACCTCATTTAATGACTTTGTGGCTCTGGATGGTACTTAGAGTACTGGAGACAGTTGATGCTCATTGTGGTTACCACTTCCCATGGAGCCTTTCCAACTTTTTACCTTTGTATGGAGGGTAAGTGGCCTTTTAGTGGTATAATTTTCTGAAGCAGTGGCTTTAATTTTTTATTTATATTCTTGTTGCTGATGGTTGTTTCTCGATCTGCAGTTCTGATTTTCATGACTATCATCATCGCTTGCTGTATACAAAATCAGGAAATTACTCATCTACTTTTGTCTACATGGACTGGTGAGTCTTGGGCTTCTGCTGGTTGCGACTTCTAATTTTGAACCTAGAGGACAATATTAGCCACTCAACATCCCTGCACACGAGTTTAAATCTTATTACAGGCACCTTATATCAATTTGGTTAATATGACTTTCTCTGACACCTGACTGAATTTGGAGTAGCACTTGACTCTTCCTAGTGGGATTTCATACTTACTACTGTCCTTTTTCCCTGTTCTTGTTGTCGTATATCAGTATGAGTGGTAATTTGAGCCAAATTTGCATATATGTGATATTGATGATGGCCTACTAAGCCTATTTTTGGGTGGATGAGATCATTTCACTATAATTTTTTCTTTTCATAATTCAAATGTGAGCTTGACAGGGTTATTAAAATGGTTAGCCCTGTATAGAAAATTAATTTAATTCGTAGGTTGTGTTTTTGGGGTCATCATGCAGCCGTTGCCACTTGGTTCACTGAAATAGTTTTGTTTGTCTATGATTTTTCAGTGTTAAAAAATTTAGAGAGGTGCTTTGGAAGTTGTAACCTTTGCAAGATATAGTTACAAATAAATCAATTTTCTGCCCACAAATTAATGAATTGTCAAATGCACTCCTCTAAAAGATAAAGGGAATCATGGATAATTATAAAAGAGTTCTCATTTTTTGGTTGCCAATATCTAGTTCTAAATGAAATTCCTAAATTATCCCTAATGTGAATTAATATTATCCATATGTTATTAAGTATGATGTGTTTTTTTTCAAAACTTGTTATTCAGTATGATGTTAGTAAAACTACAGCAGTTTTTCTCCTATGTGTTGACTTTTGAGTATCCCTAAATTTGTAAAAACTCTAAATAGTATTTGTGTTTATTAGGATACTGATAGAGTTAATTGTGTGTCAGTTTTTTTATTTCTTTTTAATTTTTTTATAAAGATTGTGTGAGACTCTTTGTGGAGAGATCTTTCATTCAAGCTATGTATCAAATGTGGCGTAGTTGCTGAACTTGTGCATGTTATGAACCTGGATCTTTGCCTTCTCACACTAGTTCCAGGGTGTTGCAAATCAGTCAACACTGATTTCCTATAGCATTTCTTTCATTTTCTTTCTTTTTGTTTGAAAGATGGTTTCTCTATAACAATAAGTAAGAACTTAGGACAGAAAAGGATGCTGAAGTTTACCGTATCAACTGTACCTTTGTGTAGATTCCCTCGTGTTCTGCTTAGTCAAATCCTTTTTTATCCCCACTACAAAACGCATGACATGCTCCAAACAAAGCATGTCATACTAATCTTGTTTGCAGATATTTTTTTATTTTTAGGGATACAGTAGTACTGATGGTGAATAATTTTTCAAACTGAATCTAATATTTCTCTTTCTGCCTATACTTCAATTTATCGCATTGTTTTCATTGGCGTTTCTATGTTGGCAGAGCAGAGGAAGCACTTTTTTTTTGCAAATAAATTTATTGTAGTCATCATATCTTTGTTGCTTGGTTCTGAATCCCCTTCAACTTCTTATGAGCACTCGGTTTAGGGATGACAATGGGCAGACTATAGGCCTAGATTCAAATGTTTTTAATAAGTTGGCCCATGGGTTGGCCCCAAGCTCAGGCTTACTCGAAACTCAACTTTTCTTAGCAAAACGACCTCGGATAAGCTTGGATTTGGGTAACTCAGTCCTAGACCCAATTTTTTGAAAAACACTGCTTTACACTTTTAATTTTAAAAAAAAAACATTTTAAAAAAATTGCATGCTGGCCTGTACATCCTTGCTCGGTTTAGATGTAATGGGGAGTGTTATTGAATGTGGTCTATAGGTATTACGTGTTTGGCATTTGGCTCTCAGCCAAAGTGCCTTGCCCTTTACTGATACTACTATCATACTCATGCTGACCACAATGCAATGGCTTTGCAAACGTTCAGGCTATTTGGTACTGATAAGGGTTACAGAAAGTTGAAGGCTCTGAAGAGTAATGGAAATGAAGTTGACTGCAAGCAAATGTAATGTTAGAGACGTTTCTTTTGTCTTAGCTTGGCATCAGAAAGTGGGTTCCTGATAAAAGGACGTGCTGAAAAGTTCCATGTCACAGCCTTTCCACCTTCCTTTTGTGTTTAGTTGATGTTCATGTTACAGCGTGTGGTAATTTGGTTCGGTGGAAAGCTTCTCTGACGTTTTGTACCCTTCTACTGTTCCATGAATGAATTAATTTGGTGTTCTATTTTAAGTTGTCAGTTTTGGTTTTCGAACAACTCATTTTAACAGCATGCCCATGTCATGTAACACCGGACCAATGTTTTAAAAAACGAATCGGACACCGAACCGGTCGAAGCAAAGGTTTAAGGTTTAGAAGTTCAACCGGTAGTGAACTGCTATAAAACTGGTATATAATAAATAAGAAATAAAACTTATAAAATAAGTAAAAACAAAATATTTTATTGAAATAAAAATACATCGATGTTTATTATTATATAATGAATTAATAATAAATAAATATGAGTTTAATGTAAATATTAAAATAATAATACAAATTAAAATTATATTTCTAAAGGAGGTTGTGTCTCTTCATCGTCAAAAGCTCCAAATTCTCCAACGCTATTTAAAGATTCGTAAACTACGCTTTTATCTAAAGTATTTGCATCAACTTCTTCTACTGCATTAAAATAAATTACAAATTAGTAATGTATAAAATTATTCCTAATTGTAAAATTGTAATACAATATAATTATAACTTAAATATGATCAAAATAAGATATGAACTAACTATTAGTAGATGTTCTTAATTCATTCGTTGTGATAAATGTATTTTCTTTATAAATCGTCTTTTCAAGTTCATTATAATCAAGATCAGGCGATGGTTCTTCTTCTTCGATCCAAAAATAGTATGTTCAATACAATCAATATCAACTAGATCATATGTTCTCTTCTTACTAAATGATCTGAATACATAATAGAGAAATTATAAAATCAATAATAAAAATAAAATTATTGAAATAAAAACAAAACTATAAAATAGTAAAATACCTGTTCTTCATTCTCAGATTATAAGAAACGTAAACAAGGTCATTAAGTCTTTGATGTTCCAAATGATTTCGTTTTTTTGAATGAATACGTTAAAAAACACTCCAATTATGTTCACAACCTGATGCAGAAGTTGTTTGGCTAAGTAACCTAATAGCGAGTTTTCTCAATATTGGAGCATTGTCACCGAATAATCTCCACCACTCATTTGTATTTTAAATTAATAGTTATGATAAAAATATATATTATTAATAAGTAAATAATGAATTAAAAGTATAAAACTTATCTGGTTGCATTTTTTTCAACATAAGTTCTCTCTTTGTTGATGATCTAGCAAAACTCTCTAAACCTTCACGATACAATTTAATTTCATTTATCACTTGTGATTGCTCTTCAACAGAGAAAATATCTTTGAATTCAATCACATCAAACAATCTACCCATAATATTAATTGTACGTTCTTCTCCACTATATAAGCAATAAGAATTGAGAAAATAAGCTGCTAAGTGGATCCTTTGAGTAAGATGCTTATCCCATCGTCAATCAATAATATCTATATAACACTTGTACAATTTCTCCTTCCTTTTAAAAATATGTGTAATTTTTTTGTGAGCTCTATACATACTATCATATATATATATCCTAGAGATGGCTTCTCATCTGAATCAACAATCCTCTCAACAGCCTTATAAGCGGAGCCACAATCTTCACAATGATCAAGCAAGTATACCAAAATTTATTATCTAGAATAATAACACAAACTTCTTTTCCTTTTGCACTCTTTGATAATTTATGACTTGAAAAGTATTTACTTGTCACTAAATTTTGAAGTAGTTGCTTATGTTCATAACCACTTTTCAAAGTAATAAATGTAGTTGTAAACTTGGTAGTAGCGGGACAACTGATCTCAACCCAATCTTCTTGTTTTCTTAACCAAGACAAAAATGTGACATGATTATACAAAAAATTGTGATCTTAGATGCGCGTGAAGCAAGGCTAGAAATATAGCCCAGATCACCAATATCTTTTAAAATAAGATTTATACAATGAGCAACACATGGAGACCAATAAATATGCCCATGCTTTGATTGTAATAAATACCTAGTTGATACATAATTAGCATCATTATCTGTAACAAAATGCACAATATTCCTTGGTCCAACCCACTCGACAATTTCAGAGAATATTTTAGATAAAGCATTAACACTTTTTACCATGTCAGAAGCATCAACAAACTTGATAAAAGTTGTTCCAATATTACAATAAATCAAGAAATTATTCAAGGTTCTTTGTCTTTGATCAATCCACCCATCTGCCATAATAGTGTTGTTGGATTCCGTTTCCGGAACCCAACTCTCTTGCTTACTTATGCAGCCTTGAGCGTGCGTGACTATAACCATGAAGGGTTATAAAATTTTTTTTCATTCTTAAACCATTCGAACCCTTATTAGACATCATCAATTCATTTTCATTTTCATTCTCATAACGTCCTAAAAATTTACTTACAATTTGTTCCGTGGTGTGCCACACAAAACAGTCACATGCTTGAACTCAGTTCACCTGCTAGTGAACTGAATTTGGAAAACTAAAAATCAGAATTTCAACTTGACCTCTTCATAGAAACTATAGTTCTATGTCTCTTGTTCACTTTAAAGAAAGAATCATCTCAATCGGAGCTCTAAAGCTCAAAATATCATTAAAATACCAAAACGTGCTCATACTTCAATCATGCTCTCTCAACTGACCTCTCACTTGTTCTACTGTAAACTCTCTCAATTCAACTCCAAATGATACAAATTTTGATGGAGAGATATCTACATGTCTTAGAAAACCATTTCCTCAAGAATCACCTCAATTGGAGGTCGGATGAGGGAGTTATGATCAAAAGAATATACCATGTTCATTCCCCAAAATCAAATTGAATATACTTTGGCGCGATTCCATAACTTCTTCTACAAATGTTCAAATGCTTTCGTTCTTGTGCCATTCGAAAGATGACATCGAGATCTACAACTCATATTAGAGGCCTCAAAGTGAGATTCGGACTCTAACTATGTCCGAAACCACAATCTTTCCAGAGCATGTCTATTTAACGGACATGAATCGGCCAAACTGCATTTTTCACCCGAGACAGTCCGTTAAATGGACTGTCCGTTTAACAGACATGGGAATGCAAAGGGTCCCAAATGACCCAAGAAGGTCTGTTAAACGAAGACCAAGTCCGTTAAACTGACATGGTGTTGGAACCCATTACCGGATATCCAACCTCTTAGAAAAACCAAACTAAATCAGACCATTTCTACCCTTGCTCTGATACCATATCTGTTGGATCCCGAATCCGGAACCCAACTACTTAATCCGAAACTCTCATACTTATACATGATTCGGGTCCCAATCGTAAAATGAAACGAAAGAACAGAAACAAAGGCAAATCAAAGGCTCGGAATCGAAAGCGAAACGAACCGAAACGAATCGAATCGGATAACAAAGTACGGAAACAAACGAACGTGGAAGCAAAAGCAAATCGAACCGAAAGGCATAAGGCGGAAGCAAAGCGAACATATGGTTCAAACGAACTTGAGGGAAAATTTCTGACAAAATTCAACTAAATCTGAAAATTCTACATTTTTGCAAGAGATGGTAGAAAACTTGTTAAGAAAATCAAGGGTTCGAAAATCGGGTGAATCGGAGGCCAAACAAGAAAGTTATAAGAGAAAATGCATAACTTTTTACTTATAACTTGAAATTGTTCAAACTTGGTGCCAAAGAAAACTAAAGGAAAACTCTATAACTTTCAAGAAGAACGAAAAACTTAGTTCGGCTCTTTAGAAGGTCCAAAGTTGCTTTAAAGCTACTTACCATATGAATAGTAAAAATGACCAAATGAATAGTAATCGGCCAACTTCCAACCCTCATAACTTTTTACTCCTAACTCCGATCAGGACATATCATACCTCCAT
>JANZLH020000147.1:2393514-2405902 GCA_026770325.2 Erythroxylum fimbriatum | reverse complement strand
TCTATTTTTTATTAATAAAAATGTTTTCTAATTATTTTCTATTTTATGAAAAAAAATTCTAGAAAACTAGAGAATTTTCTAAAAGTAAACGCACCCTTAGAATGCTTTAATTAAATTAGTTATTTTAAGGATCATATGACATGTAAAAGTATTCCATCAAAACAAATAAGTAGTCAGTGTGCACGTTCTCATCATAGACTAAACTATGTTTCCACGTCAAATTAATACATATTTTAATTAGAGATAATGAAAAGTTTCTAATTTAATTTAATATTTTAAATTGAGTTCGATTTTTTAATTTTAAACTATAAATGAAATGTACGAAAAGTCAACATAATTAATTAATAATAGTTGAATATTTTTTGAAGTTTAAATTTGCAGTAATACATGTCTAATGTCTTGCTTTATCTCTTATTCCAAGATATACAGATTCCAATAACAATGTTTACAGATCCCTCCTCACCTTAGATTCCCGTCAGAAGTTTAATTACTCATTATGAAATTTACCTGCAAGCTCACCCGACCATTCCCAGATTCATTTCTTAGCCAAGTTGCCTCGAGTATTCTCAATCTACCAATTTCTTTTATATACCGTTTTCATCCATTAATATTAGATGTTGAATTTGAATAAAACATATATGTGACAAGTCAATTTATAGGTACAACTAACACCAAAACTTATGACAATTCCAAGTCATGATTCATTGGACGTGTTGTATAAATCAATTAATGGTACAAAGAATATCCATAATTAAAGCTAGTGATTGTACAGATTTATAGAATCATAATGCATGCACGTTCATAAAACTAAGATATAAAACAGTCAATATTAAAAGCTGCCGACGGTCTGTGGTTCTTCCGTTTGTCCCTGTCTAAGCATACCAAAATTCTAGATCTAGACATAATGTAAATTTTCCTTTTAATATCTTAGCAAAATTCAATTACTAAAAGTTTTGTAATAAACTAAAGGACAAAGTGATGAACGAAAAGAATGTTGCTATAGATTGTTGATTGACAAGAGGAAAATGGGAGAAAGTACAACTAATAAGACAAGATATTTACGGTTAAACGATTCAACAAGTATTAGACTATTATAAAATCGGCTAAAAATTGAATAAAATTAAAAATTTTGACATATAATTGAAAGAAATTGTTCTTATTTATAAAAAAATTTGAAGTTTAATTAAAAATAAATTATTAAAAAAGAATTAATTAATTAATTATAGCTTATAAGACCTTATTAATTAAAAAAATTACCAAATAATTAATAAATAAATTATTTTTTAACAACAATAGTTATTAAAGTAAATTGAATCGAAAAATTGAAATCTGAACTAAAAAGTTAGACGTTTCAAGATTTTTACGGTTGAATCGGCTAAACTGGTAAAGTTTTTTAACTGTCGATAGTAATTCAACTAGCATACATACACTGCGCAAATGCACAGTGAATGTTGTCTAATTTAAGATTTTGTGGAAAAAAATAGAATTGTGTGATTGTGGATAAAATTTTGTTACACAGAAGAGGTCAAAATATAATAGCTATAATATTTAGAATGAATTAATAAAATAAGTAAGTTAAAATTAACAATTTAAAAATAAAAGAATTTGGAAATGTATATCAATGAAGGAATTAAAAAGATAAATGTGAAATTTATATAGAGGAAAAGATGAAATAGTTTAATAATTGTAAAGAATATTGTTAAATATTAAAATTTGTGAAAAAAGTTAATTTGTGAATATGTAAAAAATTATTGTGCAGAAAATAAGTTAAAATGTAAGAGTTAGAAAACTTAAAATGAATTAATAAAAATAGTTAGTAAAAATAAGGAAATAAAAAATCAGATAAAAAATGATGAATCACCATGAGTCACGCACACCCGTGACTGAAACTTCCAACTATTATTAAGCATACCGTGCATGTTATTATCAATTAATAATAATTACTAATTAATTATTATTTATTTGTTAATTATGTTATTATTGCTTAGAAAATATTATTAATTATTAACCATGCATTATTAATTGTTAATAATTATTATTTTATTACTAAGTACTATATACTAATATTAAGTATATAGTACTTAAAGTATATATACTAGTATTGTTAAGGTAAATTAAACCGAAAAGTTAAAAACCGAACTAAAAAGTTAGACATTTCAAGATTTTTATGGTTGAATCGGCTAAATTGGTAAAGTTTTTTAAGAGTCGATAGTAATTCAATAATATGAGACTGTGAGTTAAGTTTTGTTCCTTCTTTTTATATTGTTGTTATTATTCAAAACTATAAGGTGACTCTTTTTTCAATTCAAAGATGAAATATCACAGTATTTATACATATACTCAAACATTCAAAGGATATTCAAGAACAATTTCTACGGCAATGACATGTTAGAGCAATCACATTCACTTCATATTGCATCATAAAGAATATAAGTATTTAAAACATTAACATATCTCATTTCATTAACAAAACATGTTTTACGATATCATTTCATTACAAACCATCTATATAGTTACAATATAGAAACCATTTGTGTTCATATTGTTTATACAAAATATCCTACATAAGATGAAAAATTATACAAAAGCACTCTATCTAAACTCCTTAAAGGACAACTGACCAGACTTTTAAGTCATATCTTGATCCCAAAATAGATAATATTAGACATCAACTAGATTGCTTAACAATCAAGGTTTCCTTGCAGTATTTGAAAATTAATGTTGCAATTTTGATGAGTTTTGCGAACTCAATGAGTGAACAAATCGATAGTGAACCATCATCGATGTGTTCACTCAAAACAGATCATATATATATCACATGAATAAAACCCAGCTCAATCAATATAACACATAATGTAGATTTATGTCTCAAATGTCACATTATTCATCATGCTTCAACAAGCACCTTAACAATACAATCACTTTACTTAATTATTTCAGAAGGAACTTCTGAATGCAAAAAACTTCATATAATCATCTCAGAATATTTGATTTATTTATCACAATTCTTCATATCACCATCAAGTTCATAAGCATTTCACAATGTTATCTCAATATAATTCAACATTCATTTGCAAACAATTTCATAAACACATGTAAAGATACAAATGCAAATGAAAATAAGAATCACTTCTATTTTTACTTTGTTATGATCGAGTGCCTAATTTATCGGTTATCGGTCCCCTATCCGTTATAGATACCAGTCTCATTTAGTATTGTCCTATGCCTGTTGTGGATACCGGGTTTATTAAACGTTGAGCTTAAGGCTCTGTGTGCACATATCTGAGCTTAAAGCTCTTTTCACGTTGGCTACTTCAGTCACAACTCTTTTATGTGAACATGCATATTCATGTAATGAAATGTAACATTTTAACATAATATATCATCGATCACTTTTTAGTCAAGAAACACATCAAATTATCACAATTCATCGGATCTATATCTAGCATTCAACACATAGTTGAGAATTCATTTTCCTTATTCACATTCAAATCATAAACACTCCCAATACAGTCCCGAATATCAAACTCCTCAGACAATCAATTGTCCGAAATCATCAATGTCACAATAATATCAATATCGATTCAATATAGAGAAATCCATTTTAATCAAATTAATATAAACATAACACATTTCTAATCGAGGTCACACATCTAGGTTACTCACAGTACACTCCAATTAGTTATTGCCTCGACGAACCGACAATGTCTGGATGGTGTTGGCCGATTTGTGCCTCTAAATCAAGCAATACACACAAGTACACATTAATAACTTGTTTAATCAAATAAGTATTCAATCATACACATGTATATGTGTTATGTTTAATGCATGCTCAATTGATTATCCCAGGTATATAACCTTATTCACAAATCTTAATCATTTATATAGCATGACTTGTACATCATTTAGTTTGCAATTATGTATATGATTTAGGTAAGTTTGATTGCCTTAAATTCATTAATCATACATTCATCAATTCTTTTCAAGCATTAAATATTCACACAATTTTCCAATTCTCATTTAATCATACACAATTCATTTCTTATATCCTTTGAATCACATTTGTATTCACATGAACATCTTTATACCATTAACAACTCATACTTCTTAAATTCAAATACATTGATATCAATCATTCCATCCATTAATTTATAACCTCAATTAACAACTTAAACTTATCAAACACTTAATTACTTAATCAAGCAACTTTCTAGGTTCATTTCAAGCCCAATCAATTCCAATTACACCATTATAAAGTGTCTTAACTTTATATAGTCCAACAACTGCCTAAAAAAAACCTTTTCTCTTTCCAAGTTACTTCCCACGACCATAGGAAGGAGCCTTATAAATCCCATAATCGCCCATAACCTTCATTTTGCTTCCAATTTTTACTCCTTCATGCTCCTTCGAAATTACCCTCACCAAAGTCCATCAATTTCACTTCATTTCTATCTTATTCAAGCTTCAATCCCTCATCAAATTCATGTTCCAAATCCAATTCAAAAATTATTCATTAGGCAACTCACAAATCATGATCTTCCATGCATTAAAACCAAAACAGAATATGTCATTCATTTGAGTATACATGTAGTCCTAATTCTTTCCTATTTCAAGATCACTTTATTAGCACCTTTATTTAGAATCAATTTACCTTCGTTGTACTTCAAATTTCAATTTAATTAATTCATAAAAAAAATCTATAGCATACGGTTCATACATCAAGAACACAACATAACATATCCAAGTTCTTCCATCAAACTCCAGCACAACATCTTCATCAACATAACATGCAATCTATCCTTAATTCAAACAACATAAACTTTCTAGTATAATAAGCCATAAAGAACAATCTTTTACTTACTTATTTAGCTCAATTCCAGCTCAATTCATCAAGTCAACTTTGCCTTATATGCATGCAAGATTCATCATATATTCAAGGTAACAATAAGATGGTTTTCGACTAGGATAAGAGACAACAATAATCTGATTCTTTAACTATCTTATGAAGGGTAAAAGTTTGGATTATTGATGTAGCAATTGGACACAAACATAGCAAAACAAAGGGATGTAAAGGTTGAGAGGATTATTTTGGATTACTCCTGCAGGAGCTTAACACCTTAGGTGGTAGGTGTCACCAAATTAATTTGACATATGTCCATAAGCATGTTCTCCATTTATAATGTATATATGCTACCATATGTCACTTAGCTACTTATTCCATTTGTCACACAACCATTGCTGCCATTTGTCAATTAATAACTTATGCCAAATGTCACTCAATTATAGGCTTAATCATCCTAATTTTCATGTATCAATTTATCTTACCACTTGGCATTTTTCCTAGACTAAATGTACATTTAATTCATCAATTTTTCAATTGTAACAATAAATTCCAAGCTTACTACTTGTAACCAATCAAACCAAAATTCAAGACATAAACATTATACAATTCACATCATGATCAATTTAAACTTTCATACCTCGGAATAGGTCAATTGAGTACATATACTATCTTTGCAATGTGTACTAATTCATATGTGTATGCTAATGATATACCTATGAATGAAATGCATTTCATGAATTCTTAATGACATGAATTTTATGCAATAGTCTAGGGTTCTAATCCCTCAATATGGAAAACGGGCTATTACAAAGAGTCTCCATGTGATGCAAAAGAAGAAGGGCAAGACTAAAGTAGATGATGATGGTGATTCCGCTAATGTGGTCATAAGTGATGGTGAGATGAAGGAGGGCCAAGAGAGCTAGGTGTTGGATTAAGTCACACCGGTTCATATTTGTAGAGACTAAGCCTTGTTTGATACTTTATGCCAAGATGGGGAGTGTGGCCACATCAATATAGTAGGTGATCGAAAATTGAAGGTCCAAGGCATGAGGACCGTGAGGATGAAGCTCAATGATGACATGACCCGAACCATCTACAATGTGATATATGTGCCAAGTGCTCGTGCTAACCTTATTTCCTTAGGTAAATTGACAAAGTACAGGCATAGATATATTGGTAGTGAGAGGTGGTGCAAAGTGTACCTCAATGCTCACTTAATGATGCAAGGGAGGAAGGCTGACAATAACATTTTCTATATGGAAGGTCATTGTGTCTGGAGGGACAAGGCTGTGAAAAAGAAGGTTTGATTCTTGGATGAGGTGGAGGTGTTTGGTAATTTGGGTCAAGAGAGGAATATGTTAGGTATCTTCTCAAATCCTAAATACTAGTTATGTGAGTTTTGTAAATGTGGACTTTATTTTATTTACAAGCGGTGGCCCACAAAGTAAAGAGTTCTTTGATTGGCCTATAGGTGGTAAGTTTTGTTGGCTTATTGGAAAAGTCAATTTATGATAAGATAAAATAGGGTTTACATTTTTTGCTCGTGAATTGTATTGTCGTAAAAACCAAAACGAAGGAGGAAAAAAAGAGAGTTCTATTCCATAGTTTTGGCCTGTAGGAAGACAACTATTTGATGAGATAATCAAGAAGAAGTGGATCATTATCAACAGGTATTCAGAGTTGGTATCTCTTAGTTGTAGAGAGTATTAAATTGATTAGGATTTTCAATTTGTATTAGAACCTAGTACTAATTGTACTTGTCATTGAGATTATTGTTGATGGTTGCCGATTGTACTCTTGATTATTATAGTGGATCAATTTTAGTTCGCGGAAATTCGAACCGTAGCTTTTCCCTAGTTGAGAGGGGTTTTCATGAAAATTGTGTGTGCGTCGATTTAGTTTCTTGTACTTTATTTCTCTTGCTATTATTGTTGTTGTGGTTCTAGTAACTTTCCCCAACAACAACGCCAATCCTTTTTTTAAATGAAAAATAGCTAAAGCTAGAAACATTTTTCTTAAAAAAACAAAGTTGTTTGGTGTGTTTAATCCCTTTATTAACTACAAATTTAGAAAACTTTGTAAACCTTTATAAGAAGATGCTTTTAGGCATGTCATGCAACATTATGAATTATGACTTCCCTGATGAATTATGAGGACCCTAAGTGGGAGATGGGATGAGTTTGATGTCAACTTGGAGGTTCCAATCTTGTACATACAGTTTGCAACTATTTTGGCTCCTTAAGGTTTATAAATATATAAGTTAAGATTGTCAACTTTCATCATAATTAATCAAAGTACTGTTTTATCAAGGCTACAAATTCATTTGATTGTGGGTACATTTAATTTTTTACAAAAGAATTAGATATAAGTATATTGCTTGACATCTATCACAAGATTCCAAAATAAGATAATGTTGCTTCATCTATCATATATAATATGCTCGTTATATATTAATAAACGTGTTAATTAAGAGATTTGGATCTATTAACTATGGTCCATATGTTTTGAGCAAATTTACTTTCATATGTAAAATTTTCATTTTATACAAAATTATTAATTTTTATATATGTCTTTATTTATTTATTACAGAAAATAGAGAAAAGTTTAAGTACTCCTAATAATTCAACCCCTTTAAAAAGATTTGTTGATCTAGCTTGAGCTTATGCTAGATTAGTTCCTAGTATAAAGAACCATACTATTTGTTTGTATTGTAATAAACATTTGAAAGATGAGGAAATCATCACATTAGAGAAATATTTAGCTAGGACTATACTATTTGTTTGTACTGTAATAAGCATTTGAAAGATGAGGAAATCATCACATTAGAGAAATATTTAGCTAGGACTAAAGGTGATGTAAAGTCCTGTAAGAACGTTAGCTATGATGTGAAATGATAGATAAAAATTTTCCTTGAAGAGAATGAAAATAATAAAGAGATAAAGCAAATATTAAACCATGAAATTGGTAGTAAAAGTTCTTTTGTAGTGGTTTGCATGATATTAGCAATGTTGAAGGTGGTGTTCCTACCTAATAAGAAAAGATTGTTGTAACCAATGTGCGGAAGACATGTCTAATATTGGAATGAAGGTTTTTTTAATTATACTTGAAAATCATGAATTTTGGTCATAATGTCAATTTTGTATTCGAGTTTGTGAGCATTTGGTGTGAGTACTTCATCTAGCTAATAGTGATAAGAAGGAAATAATGAGTTAAATTTATGTTACTATGGAGAAGGGAAAGGAAGCAATCAAAGTCAATATGAAAGATATTTTTTTATGTACATCTTATCTTGCAGTCATCAATGAAAGATAGAAAAGCAAATTTATTCTTCGTTGTTTAATGCTGGGGCATTTTTTAATATCAATATCTATTTTAGACCAGGTTTTATAAAGAAAGATGAAGCTAATAGAGGAATATTATTATCTATTACAATAATTATTTAATATGAGTTGATGCAAGATCTCTTTAATTTAAAAATAGAGGTATAAAAGGATGCATATGGTGATTTTGTGATGGCCGTTGTAATTTGTCAAAGAGACAAACTTAATCTAAGTATATATTTCTTCTCTTTTGTTAATTATTTAAAATTAATTATCACTTTATTTTGTTTACAAGATTACTTTTGTTTTTTTACAATTTCTTAGTAAGTTTGATTTAGAAATAGTGTTATAGAATTATAAAGGTTTACAATCCAAATTCTTAGTTAATATGTGAAAGGAATTGGCTATGAAATGAATTAGAGTACATTTGAATTCATACATTCTAAAAAAGAAATTGATTGGACCATAAAAGATTGAACGATTTTGATCTTTGTTTGACATAACTTTTGAGAAAAATATGTTAAAATCAATTTTAAGTTGAATACAATTTATTGTGCTTTCTTAGTAAATTAATTTTATTTGTTTATTAGGACCCTTAATAGAACAAATAGTTATATAGATTCAATTTGTTTTAACTATATCGATCTTTTAGTGAATTGGATTTTTGAGGAATCAAGTTTTATGAATGAGAGTGACTTGGAAGATAATCTTGTTTGAGAAAGTATTGACTTGTTATTTAGTATAATGAATTTGACTAATGGTGATACTGAGACTCTTCTCAATAATGAAAATTTTGTACTAAATAAAAATTGGGATCAATGTGATTTAAGTGGATATATCACTAAATAAAGCTCCACGTTTTTCATTTTTCTCTTTTCTTTTAATTTCACTTATATTTGATGTATATGTTAAATTATATATGTATGACATAAATATAAAACTTTTACCTGTAAATGTTTCTTGTTTCAAGTTTTACTTATACTTTGTTGTGTTCTTTTGAATGAACTCTTATTATAATACTTATAGACCTATATTATTTTTAATATGTGTTGTTTTGATGTAATTTTTTCTTTATTATATGAGGTAAATTATAGGATTTTAAGTACTTTGTATTATTATTAGTTTTATTTATTTATGAGAATTAAACAATCTTTTTCTTATAATAATTGTAGTTATTGTTTATATAAGAAATATGTGAAAATTAATATTAATAGAAATAAAGAGATAGTTGCTATATCAAATTTATATTATTATGATTTTTAAGACATGATTGAAGTAAAATTAAAAATTATATAGCATAATATATACAGAGACTATTTTGCAAGTTTATAAAATTCAGATACTATTTTATAATTCTAAAAATATTATCTGAAACGATATTGAGTATTGATCAATAACAATAGTATATTGTACTAGATATATTATTATCTCAACTTTTGGATCATTTAGGCTATGTTTGATTAGAGGTTTATTAATGGAATATAATAAAATGTAATATTATTTCATCATTTGAGAGAAAGGTTTATAATGAAATGAAATGAAATGAGATAGAAGAGGAGAGTTTCATATTGTATCTCATTTTATCCTAAACAGTAAAAATGAGAAATCTCCGATTTGGGAGGTTTAGAATGAAATGTAAAATAATAAATAAAATTTTACCATATTACATTATAAACCCTTCTTTCAATCAACATTTTACTATATTATATTATGAACCCTTCTATTTCTCCCAAACAACAATTTTCTAATGTTACATCCATTATAAATCATTTTATTATATTACATTTTATTAAAAACTTTATGTCTAATCAAACATAGTATTAATATTACTCTAAATTGCCATTTGGTTGGAGCCTCAGAAATGTTAATTAACTGAAAATTGATGGCAATGTGACACCGTCAATTTTTTGCACTGACCTGATAGTTATTTATAATATTTTATTATATAGGCAGGTCCACTTGCGTTCTTAAATTAAAATTTTTATTAAAATTTTTAAATGTGGAACTCACTATAATTAATTATCTCTAACTAATTAAGCTAACATAACCAAATTACATAAGTGTAAAGAGGCCACTATGTGTTGGGGTTTCTCTGCAGCTATCCAAGTTGGCTTAATCTCACCCTCCTATTCTTCGATTTTCTGTTCATTGCGGGTTCTGCAATTGAGTCTCTTTATTATCTCCGCGATCCTTGTTACTCTGTTCTCAGTCGATTGCAACTCACTGATCTCTCTCTTATCAATTCCAATTCTCCGAATTTGAAGTTTGGAGCTTTGTAATCTGAAGCAGTGCCGGAGAAGGAAAGGGATTGGTTTAATTGGTTAACCCATAATTCCCCATCCTCAATTCGATGTACCACTCCAATACTAGAATGATTCACATCTCCCCACTGGTGGGATGGTGTTGGAACTGACGCCTTCACATGTCCCCGGTCCCCAATTTGAAGTTCCTCTTCCTCAACCAGCTCCATTTATGAGGGATCAAGCATCCAATTGGAGCCTACAGGAGTATATAATGTCAACTTCCCAGAACAACCACGCGAATGAGAGTGAATAATAGGGCAGTCAGTGATATTTCTTCATTGTGTTTATTGAGATTTGTATGTTACTAACAAAAACAAGAGCATGTCCCTTTAATGGAGCTTGCAAAGATAAAAGAAGAGGAGCAAAAGACTGGTTCAGTTAGAAGATGAATGGTTCCAGACAGCAAATGAGTTAGAGATTCCAGACGTGATGACTGGGAATTTGTTTTGTTAGGTAATTAATTAGTTTAGTTATTAGCTAAATTAATACGTAATTTGGCTAGTTAAATTAATTATTTAGGGCGATTAGTTCCAATTCTGTTTTTTTTTTGTGGTATATAGTTTTTATTTTCTATTCTTGTTTCCATTTTTTAATTAAAAAACAAAAACTTTTTTATTGATATTTATGACTTAAAAAATGAAAAAAAAATATTTTTTGTTAAAATTTGTAACAAAACTAAAAATAAAAACATGGTTGTAATGTATGGTATTAATAGAAAAGTATAATTTTATTTTAAAATAAAATAACATTTTTAAAAAATATAATTAAGGTTCAGGCTTCAAGTCAGATTATTTGTAAGATTTGGGTCTGAATTTAACCTAAAATTAAAAAAATTATTAATGAATTAAAAGTTAGCCAATTTAGATCAAATATGTTAATTTGGAATTAAAGTAAAATATTATCCACCAAGGATTCAATTATTCTTAATTGTAATCATCTCTAACTAAGTCTATTAAGAGATATTCACTTTCCCGTAATGGATTGGTTAGAGCATTGATGTCGAATTATGGCCAATATCCATGTAGTTGACACGTGCCTCAATAGTATTTGGGGCAAACACTATTATTAACAACGTTTGGCAACTCGGAAAGCGATCATCTTTCTCTGGCAACAAAGGCAAACAAAATAACACATCTTCCCAAATGGTTGAAGCACATACGATTTCATCATGTACTAAGGCTATAATTCGGCATTTTGTTCCTCCGCAGATAAGAAGTTGAGTTGAATATAGATAAGTTTCTTTTAACTTGGGAACTCTTAGTCGGACCTGGACGCACTTCTTGACTTGATTGACTTAATAAATGTTAACCTTTTATTTTTTTAGAAATTAAAAATAAATTAATGATTAAAGTAAAGTAGGGTAGAGCACAGAGCTACCGGTGGAAAAGCTCTTCAGAAGTTAAAAAGCACGGTAGAGATACTACATAAAAGCAAGTGACAATACTGCCTCATTTAGATATATTGACATTCCAAATTTAGTAATCAAATCCACCCCCATCATCTGAGCTTCTCAAAATGTTCCAAATTAGGGTTGGTGCTGCTATCAATCCGTGATACAAATCGCGACCGTCCGGTAAGGATCTTCACTGTTATCGTGTCGAAACTTCATCCAAAGATGGTTACATTACCTATACTTCAGCAAAGGTGGAGATCTTGAACTGTGGGTACGCTATTCGCTCTCCTTACGACTTGCAATATCTGACTTCCTCAGGTAAGATATGACTTTCAGTCCTTGTCTAGTAGTTTTGTTCCATTTCCCAGCAAGTATATTATTCTCTCTCTTTCTGCATGATAGTTTGTAGCACTAAATCTGTTGGGCCCCAGACCTGTTTTATTTGTTTGAGGCATGTTTTGAATTTTGAAGCCTTATTAGATCAGTAATTAGCTTTTGAATTTGTCAGTATTAATTCAAGTTTGGTTAA
>JANZLH020000147.1:2371547-2384316 GCA_026770325.2 Erythroxylum fimbriatum | reverse complement strand
GTATTTTCATATACCCCCCATACGGGTAAACGGGTAAAAATTTGCTCCCCATATCCGCCCCCGTTCGGGTAATTTTATCGGGTACCCATCGGGTTCGGGTACAATTGCCATCCATAGTTGTCCACTTTATTAACCACCGATTGGACATTGGAAAACTGACCCAAATCCGTAGTACCCGAATCCGAGAATAGTTCCTTGAAGTAATCAAGAATAATATTACCGATTCCCTCATCATCCACAACCTGTTGCCCATTGACGTTGGTGAGTGATGAAATATGATTAAGCCTTTTCCTTTTTGACGCTTGAGCATGAAAATACTTCGAGTTTGCCTCCCTATATTGTAGCCAGAATATTTTCGAACGCTGCTTCCAGTAAATGTCTTCCTGTGCTAGCAGTCGATTGAGAGCAGCTTTCTGGATCTGAACCAAATAAAACTGAAACTTTTGACGAGATACCTCCATGTTCCTCTTAATAGTGCTTATACGGTCAGAAAAATTATGAGCATTATGCTTCTGCCATCTGAGCAAACTAAGACCACAGTCCTCTAATCGGGAAAGAATATTCTTATCACCATTGGCCCTCCAAATACCGGATACAAAATCAACAAAACCATCCTCCGTCAACCACTTATTCTCAAACCTGAGCCGCCGATGCCTCTTGATGGGCATTCTTCGAGCAACCTCCAATTTAATTGGATTGTGGTCCGAAGCAGGACACACTAGATTATGAAGTTTATGAAATGGGAAAACATCCATCCATTCTTTGCTAACAAACGCACGATCCAATCTTTCCATCGTTACCGCACCTGAGTCTCTACCTCTCTCCCACGTGAAGCCAAATCTAATTAAAGGAACATCCACTAAGTTACAATCCATAATGCATTGTCGAAAACCTTCCAACAGCTTTTGAGGGTAGTCCACACCTCCTAGTTTATCGTTGGTTGTCAATAAATTATTAAAATCCCCCACGCAAGCCCAAGGAATATTATGAAGTCGGGAGAGAGAGCACAGTAGCTCCCAACTAGACCGTTTTCTAGAAGACCCAGGGAATCCGTAAAAACCAGTAAATCTCCATTTGGGATTAATCGAGTCGTCAATAACCAAGTCGATATGATTGTTTGAGTAGCCTGTGACAGAGGTTGAGACAGTTTCCATCCAGAACAAGGCCAGGCCGCCACTGCGACCAAGTCGATCAACACAAAAACAAAAATCGTAATTCAACAGAGTTTTTATTTCTTCAATCTTGACCGAAGTCGCAAGAGTTTCACTTCAAAATAAAATGCAAGGCTTATTAATCCTAACTAAGTCCTTTAAGGCTCGAACTGTCTGGTGGTTGCCTACTCCACGACAGTTCCAAGCTATAACATTCATGGCTCTCGGCGGGTCTGCTGAGCAAGACTGGCCGTTGATAATTGGTGTGGTGAGGTGGACATGATCACGTCATCTGTAGTCAAGTCTTCTATAACGGTAGTGCTTAAGTTTCCGTTTCTGGGACGTTTTTTATCATGGTGATTATGACTTAGCATGAGTGCTAGATATGGCAGTGGATTTCAGAGATATCCTTTTAGGATAGAATGAGAAAGTATTTCCTATCTTGTGAGGATTCTTAGCTACCGAACAACAAGAATTGGGATCCGAATTTTTTGCCCTAGAATCAGCGCCAAATCCGTGACCAGGATCTCGCTTCCATTGCACCATTTTTCGAGCATTACGAGCTCTCACTTCGGCCTGAATTTCCTCCGGCCATTCCCGGCAGTGCTCCTCCTCCGGCTGTTCCAGCAGTTTAAGACAATTGGTTTCGCTATGCCCAATTATGCCACAAAGGTAGCAAACAAGCGGGAGACGTTCATAACTGAACGTTATCTCCATCGGATCAGCTCCTTGTTTTCTTATACACTTCTTCCTCATCAACGGTTCTGTCACATTAAGCCGAATCCGGACGCGCATGTAGCTATTCCATGACTCCCTTCTATTAGCCGAATCGATTTCTAGATAAGTTCCCATCAGATTCCCAATGTTTCTAGCTATCGCTTCTGAAGCACAACCCAAAGGGAGGTTATGAAATTGTACCCAGACGTCAGTATGGGTGAAGTCGATATTCTCCGGGTTCTCCCCTTCCTTCCATTGATGAAGAAGCAAGATGCATTTATTAAATAACCACGGACCTCCAGCAAGCATCTTCCTTAAATCAACATGGTGATAGAACTGAATGATATAGAGGTTGTTCACGCCCATCGGTTTAATATACGCACCTCGCAATGGACGCCACAAGCTCAGCAACGTACGGTCTAAGGCCTTAGCGTTAACCATTCTTTCACCGACCAGTTTACCCAGTAAGCACAACTCGTGAGTAATCGTTTCCGTCTGAGTATCCTCCGGAGAAATAACGAACTCAATATCTTCTTTTTCCCGTATAGAAAACTTTTGTAACTCAAAATCCAAGACGCTGAAACGAACTAAACAGAAGCCAACGGAAAAACACCTAAACACTCACCGTGCACGATACCGGCAGTACCAAAACTTGCACTCTTAAAGAAAGGAAGAGAGGCAAGACTAATAGAAAGACAAAATTTATATCATTTAATAATAGAACTTGACTTGTCATATAAAAACAAAAATCTAACGCAATCATCATATTTAATGCGTTACATTTAAAAAAATTGATGCATACAATTAAGAACCAATGTGGTACAAGTGTAATAATGTATAAAAAATTCATATTAGATCCTGGATCTATCTGTTACTTAAAGAGTAAGAAAGATTGATATCTCTTCCATAAGCATGTAAGGTGTAATTATGAATTGTGATGTTTAGCATTGAAATAAAATTGGTTTAGCCACCCTTACAAGCTTCTATAGTGCAACAGATCACACCAACCAGGTTCGCAATCAACGTCAAGAACATCATCGCTCGTCCTGTTGATTTGCTCATCCTACTGAATTTTTGTACATCTTTTCTTATTCCTTCTGCAATCTTTAGGTACCTTTCACCGTCCTTTTCCGTCCCTCCTCCTTTGTACCGTAGCTTGATGCAATTGTAATACCTTCTTGTTTCAATTGTAATGTGGTTGATTCAATATTACCCAATACACAGTGCAAATTTAATGTAAATACATGGGACAATTTTTATGGGCATTCAATTTGATATTAAATAGGAACGTAAAATGAAAAGAAAAAGCAGAGTTGGAACAAAGGATTTCCATAGTCACACAACAACCAACCCATGAAGTTCATCTCTCTCATCCTATTCCCATTTTCCTCGCCATTCCTTCTTCCTTAGGAACGCCCTAAAAACCCGAATTTAAAAATTAAAAAAAAAACACAAGATAAAATAAACAAGGACATGATAAGTGCCATGGCTACGTGTCCCTTCTAAGATCGACCACGACCACGCTCACGTTGTCGGTACTGTGCCTAGCCAGAGCTAGCTTCGTCAGCAACGTCGATGCGTCGGAGCACGCCCTGTCAGACCTCCCCACACCACCGCTTGCCGTCTCCCCAGCCTCGTTCCCCGGCAGCCGGGCCACCGCCTGCCCCTTTCCTTTCAAACACATACGCGCCACACCGCAGGCCGTGTCATTTGACACCACGTCCCAAAGCCCGTCGCTGGCCAGAATCAAGCAATCGTCTTCTAGCGTTCGCTCCGTTATTGTCACCTCTGGCTCGCAGCTCACGAAGGGTTTCAAATAGTTGTCTCCTGTATTACGTATTATTAGCGGCTAAGGCAGACAAAACTTTTAACAGGACACTATTCTCGAAATTCTTTCAATCTACTCCTGCGTTTTCAACGCAAGGGAAATGCTTTCTATTAACGTAATACCTATAGCTCTCGACATCGCAAGGACTCCAAGAACCCGCGGTCCGTCCCAATAGATAACTCGGCCTCCTGCGGCTTGGATCCGGTTCAATTCGTCTGGACGGTCCGGCTGTTAAAACCATCACCAGGAAAAAAAAAAACATAAGTAAAGAGCCTCCCTGATACTGGTAGTACAATGTATGTATATAAAAAATCAGCGCTCATCTTTGCCGGCATTCTACTGTTTGGCTGTGTAGAAAATTAAGCCGAAAAGAGAGGCAATCAGTCACACTGGAGATCATATCATCTGCCACTTTCAACATGCTGAAAAAAGCAACAATTAAGAGCGACTACCTTCTACGAATAACAAGTCTCTCCTATTTTTATCAAACACGCCGATACACACATTTAGGTGCATACTGCATCCATACTGAATAAAAGACCAAACCTTATGATCGGACGAGAGAGGGATTGCCTCGCCGCTCCGGCACAAGACTGCACGGGAATCACCGCAATTGGCGACTATGATCTTGTCAGGCGTGACAATAGCAACGACGGCAGCAGATCCAACAGCGTCGCATTCTGGGGATCGCATCTCGCACCGGCAATTGGCCCCGACCACCGCCTCGTTCCACGCCACCACCTCCTTATCCATCCTCAAGAAGCTCTTCTCCATCGCGTTTTTCCACTCCGTTGACAACTTTTCTTCGTTCTCGAGTTCCTCCTTTACGAGTTCGTGCAGCCTCTCTCTACACTTCATAGCCACCTACATAACACGACTCCAAACATCAGCTTACATAGCAGTTACAACATTCGTAACTTCAAATGAGAAAAGTTTACATCTTTTGTTCATGTGATATCAAAAAGACATCAAAGTTGATCAAACATCTTAATAGTATTACTACTAGTAGTAGTAGCAACGGCCGTAGTATAGTATCAGTCCGTACATGAGAACAACCGTGGCCATCGTAGACACCGAAATAGTGTAATTGAGTAGTAGTTCCCATATCTCGAAGGCAGAAAGAAGGGTGAACCGCAACTGCATCCTCCATGTCTCTTCTCCTTCCACAAACTGAAGCTACACCGAACTTTGGGTATAATTCTTTATCATCAACTGAATTAGTCAATATAGATGGACTTAAAGAGAGCTTGATAGACTGGCTCGCAGGTAATCCATTATTATTGGCATTAGTATTATTATTATCGACCTTGAGGACCCGTCTTTTGCCTTCGTTATCTTCCAAAGCACAATTCTCGACGGCGTTCTCGCACTCCCGAGACAATGTGTTTGCCGAGTCAGCATAAGCCTCCAGCTTCTGCCGTTTACGGCCATCCTCCTTTTCGAGCGGGGGCGCTACCTCACTTACCATTTTGAACCGTCTGATCTCCATCCTCCTCCGCCTTGCAGCTCGCGAACTCCCCTCACACTCTGATGATCCCCCTCTCTCACTAATCAATCCACAGCATATCCCAGCCATCAACGACCAAATTTTATCTGACAACCCAAAAGCCCGAAACTTTGAACAATCATCCAGCTCGAGTGTGAGGAGTGCACACTAAAGAAGGCTCCTTTTGAGACCAAGGGAAGGAGAGAGAAGCCATGAGAGATGAAGAGTATGTAATGTTCTGCAAGAGTACAACATAGGAAGCTGTCAGGAAGCAAAGTGTCTTTGCTTTGTTTCATTTTTTGATGAGAATCGTCATAAAACGGGCAGGCTGCCCGTCACCTTGTCGGGCAGGCAGCCGGGCAGTTACTATTTGCGGCATGACGTACAGGCTCCTATTTCCATATCTGAGCATCTTCACCGTCTGATGATTCTCCCTTGCCTCAGCATCGGACGCGTGTATCTTCAGTTTTGGACAAAAGCTACATGACCCAATAGCATTTGAACACGCCCCCTTTTCATCTACTTACTTTCCTGACACGCATGTGGTTCTTCGTAAACCTGCTTTGAATGGATACATATATACGTACATGTATATATGAAATTCAGTTAATAGTTTTATATCGTAAATGGAAGATGGCAACACGTGTCCTGATGGTGGATACGAGGTTGAACGGAAGCATTCGCCCCGCCCTCTTTTCTCACTGTTTTTACTTTTCGACTTCATTTAGTTTTTCTTTGCAGCGGGACCGGGAGTCTTGTGGTGTGGCCCAATCAATTGCCATTACGTATAATTTAGTGACGACGTCCTCATAGAGGAAAGGACCCACTGGTCCAAAGTACACAAAAAATCCCGTCGCTGTCTCTCCTCACACCACGTCACGCCACGTATACCAATTCAAAATTCTCGAGTCACCAAAAGTAACAACTTCAAAGTTTCCGCCAAAGCCATCGTTAATCTTTGTTTTCGTAATCCTTTTCCAAAAGGGCTTGAGATCTTATTTCTTCGTTTCGGTGTACCTACTCTGTCTTATTTAATTCAAGCTATTTATTTATATAGATTTCACATAAATAAATGACTTGGATCAAATGAAATAGAATAAGTATATAAAAATAGGTACAGAAAATCTATACTCTTTTTTAAGATGTGTCTTTTTATTGTATAATTTTGTGAAAATACTAAATAATTTCCCTTTTATTATTTTAGATCTTAAATTAGAATATTTACCGATTAATTTAGTGACTAATTCTCTCGTTAATTCCATGCTTCGATTCGTGGTAAAAACTTGAAGGGAAAGAGGTATTTTAGAGAGTGGAGGCGGAGGGAATTGATTTGGGGTTGCTACCAACAAAATCACGCTCTAAACTGGGAAACTAGATTCTATTCTACACGTGGAGACGAGCAACTGGGCAACGTGTAGACGTGACAGATAGGACAGTACGGTGAGTGGGGTCCACTAGTGAATAAACCCAGGCCATAGTGATGCCTCCACGTGTAAACTATGGCTGGCAAGCAGTTGGGCTGTATATCCGGTGAGTGAAGTTGACAGAAGCAGGAAGGAGGGGTGGGTGGGGACCACATGTAGTGCCACGTGCCACCCTAAAAGCAACAAGCACACGACACCAACCTTAATCCATGGCCATGGTTACTTTTTCTAACCAGAGTATGTTTGTGTGGTTTGGTTAGGTGTTTAGGTTGAAAACGGTGAAAAGCCCTAGTACCATCCTTGGTTTTTGAAAACCGGACACGCCGAGATCTCGGATACGTGAAGACCGGACACGTGGTGGGGAGGGTGAGGAAAAAGTTATCATTAATGACTTAAAAAAAAAGAAAAATTATTAGTTAACCAGGTAAGTCTTTGGTATAACGAGAGAAAAGACGTACGCGGGTGAAAGAGAAAGACACGTCGAATGAAATCGTCGGTGGAGGGGGGTTACGTGGTGGGCAACTCTTGGTGGTAAGTGAAGGTGGGGGAGGTGGACGTGGAGGTGGGTTGATGCATGTTTGGCAAATTGCACCCTATCTTTGCGTGGGGAGGGCGGCTGCCGTTGTGTCCAGGCCGTCGCTCCAACTACATTTGGCGTTTCGCTGACACATAAACAAAACAAAAGAAAAGCCTGCGCCGGTAATTTGCCGTTAAACTAAAAAAAAATTCACTTGGTTCTTTCCCAGAATATAGCTGGCACAGCCTCAGCCGGTTTTGGAGTTCCCATGAATTAACGTTTCATGTGGCGGTGGTGTACTAGTTTGCAATACTTTTCTTTCTTCCAATCCCTTCTCTTCTCGTGCATTAAGTGATGAATTACACTATTCGTTTAATATCAAGAAAAAAAGGGATCAGCAAATAAAAGATAAACGTGGCGTAGGTTAATAAAACGAAATACATACACAAAGATAGCTTTTCGGTGCATCTTTGTATTGTTTTAATACGATCCATTTGTATGGTTTGGAAGCGTAAGAACTTAAGAAGCGAATAAAGCATGATTCCTCTTTTGAGTTAGCATTCAAAAGAAAGATAATGAGTTGATGACCGGTTGGCGTTGGGAAGATGGGCAATCACAATCAAAGATTCCAGGGAAAAGACACGTTCACCAGACCTACCGAGTTCTTCCTCATGCATGCACTTGGAGATCTAATCAATGATATATACCAAAATCTCCGCAACATAAGCTTTTCACTGCTATACTATTTATTTGGATAATATTGTGTTCTTTTCCCAATATTATTTTAGCTTCAAACATAAATTCACTCACTTATTATAAGGTCAAAAATCAGTTAACAGATTTTGAAGTTTAATTATATTTATATCTAATGACTTTGGTAGGGAGCCCACCATAGATAACAAGATAATAAAAATATATACTTTATTGTATTTTGCCTTGAGAAGGTTCCTAGGAGTGTTGAAGCTTAAGACGATGAACAAAGCAAGTTCTTCACCATAATTAACATCTCTGATAAAACTAACCCTTTCAACCCTGAGAGTACAAGCTTCAAGTTGTCGTTCGCATGGTAGACCAGTGTCAGGCTTTATAAACTTAGTCAATAGCCCTTCTATTCAACCAGTGTAAGTGTCGCTCCACCCCGGCCCAACGTACCCTACCAGGCTACCACAGGCACAGGGGTCAAGGGGGCGTACGAAAACAAGCCTTTGCTGTCTGGTGCAAGTCAATTGGACAAATGATTCATAACAAGGTATGGATCAATTTACTCCAGATCCTCTGTCCAGTTTTACTGTCTTATTCTGTCTCATGAAATTTTAACCATTTATTTTGCGGGCCCTACGTGGATCTCATGCGGAACCCACATAAATAAATGGCTGAGATTTATTGGACACAATAAGACACCATAATATTAGACAAGGGATCTGAACTCGGATCAATTGAGGTTCTGGCTCTGCTTTACATGTTTGAGTTATCATAAGTCTAATATATAGGTCACCTGAAACGCATTCTGAAAGTTTTGACATTGGCAACATAACTCATAATATTTAAAGCCTTCGGTTTCAACCTTAAATATGAAGTATTCAAACTCTTCAACCGTATCTTTACCGTTAATTTTAATAGAATATCTGAAACGACAGTATGGGCAAACTTTCATCTTTAACAAGTGTTTGATTCATCTATTATTTTTCTAATTTTCTTTTTTTTTTATAAATAAAAGTTGGCTCTATTAACACTAGTGTAAATAATTGCTTGGCCATTCTGTTAACCAAATTGGAAGACTGTCTGTCTTAAAGTTAATAATAGGAAAAGCAAACTCTGTATCTTCTTTGGCATGTCCAATTCAGATCTCTTATCCACCATTTCTAGTCTCTAGTTGCATCATGCTCCATTCAAGTATTTAAGAGTGCCAATTACTACTAAAAACCCAAGATATGGTGCTCGTGTTCCCTTGTTAGAGCTAGTTAAAATAAATTCTTTTTTAATCACTATAACCAAGATTTTAAAAATAGGTCGGACCTACTTAATCACTACAACCAAGGTTTTAAAAATCGGATTGGATCAGTCGGTCCGACCGAAAATGTTTGAACCGGCCAGTAGTCCTGTTCAGTTTCACCTAATAACCTCTATCACTATAAGAAAAATGTCGTTTAGTGACGGATATTACCGATGGAAAACCTAAACATTCTATCGGGAATACAATTTAGCGACGGAATTTACCGACAGATAAAGGCGTCGTAAAAAGGCCATAGGTAATAATTTCTGACGAATAACAGGATGTCCGTTGGTAAATTTACCAACGAACATTTTATGTAACCGTCGGTGAATATACCGACGGTTGTTTGTGCAGTCGACCGTTGGTAAATTTTCGTCCGTCAAAAATTGTCCGTCGGTAGATTTACAGATGGTATTGGTTATTCCATCGGTAATTTTATTACAACATTATCGACAGTTATGTTTGTTCCGTTGATGAGTATACCGACGGTTATTCTGCGGCAAATCCTATCGGTAAAGTTGGCGACAAACTGTCAATATTACCGACGGGTTGTTGTTTTCCGTCGGTAAATATAATTGATTTTACCAATGCACTTTTTTCCATCGGTAAATTTTAAAAATTTTAAATAAAAAATCCTGTAATTAAAATTTATTTGAAGATCTTATGGTTGATGTATAATTTAAAGAGTTATGAATTATCTATACATAATATTTTGATTTGTTTATACATTGAATTTGTTTAAATAGAAAGTTGGTTGATGATATAAAGTTAAACTTATCTTAATTGATAATAAAAACATTAAATTGTACATAATCAGTATTTGTAATTCAAATGAAATGATTACAAGTTCACTATTGAATTGGTGACTACAGATGCTTTGATTGCTGTGATGAGATGCTACCCCTCCCCTTCAACTCATCCATCTCATTACGGAGCTAAGCTATGTACCCCATCGACTGTTACAATTGGGTTGCCAATATCTGCACTGTGATCCGAAGCTCATAGATTTCATTGGTTGTTGACCGCCTACTAGATGTTATTGTACTGAACATGGAGAATTGAGAATAACATGTGTTTGCAAATAAACCTAAGTCGAATATCCTTCTACGATGGTCCTTACCACCCATTGTATGAAGATACGTTTAAGTCTCATCATTATCTTCAGACTGCTGAGATTGTCATTGAATGCTTTCTTGTATTTGGTCCTAGCAGAAGGCAATGTTTATATTAGTAAGTGATAATTATTAAGCATAAATATTAAATTAGAAATTTTACATATATTTAGTTCTCTACATCGGGTGTTAACAAATGTCACATTGTCATACTTCTTAGTGTGAGTATGTAAAAAAAGCTAACGGGGTGTAGGCCTCATGTCCATAGACTTTTCCTGCATAAGAATAAAATGTTATAAGTGAATTAGAATTTATAAAATTTTGGCAGAGTTTTCTCAATTTTTATGATATTTACCCCCTGTTGAAAAAAGGAAATAACTCAACAACACAGCCATATATGACACCAGACATTTATAACATTATCATTCTCCATAATACACATATTTTCATTTCAAATTCACACATCAATTTAAATTGAAATACACCAAAGTAAAAAAAATCAGAATATAAATGTAAAGTGTAAATACTTACAAGTCTCTCTATATGCTCGTGGTGGGTAATAGATCATCCCGTATATATGGGAAAACTCTCTCCCTTCGGTCCTCTATGTCTGATGGTAGAATTACGCTCTAAAATGAAAATTGCCTCAAGTGATGTCCAATACTGCTGGCAACGACTTCATATTTGTTTAAAAATATAAGGCAGTCGTATACTAGCCTTGTGTATCGCACCAACAAAGTCTCGATAATGTGTACGTGCTCGTCTCTCCTATACTTTATTAATGATCACGTCAAATTCAGAATCTTAAAAAATTCTTTCTGAAACAAAAGGAAAAACATTTGATAAATACTTATAATGTAATAATATTTATCTAATTAATGTATTAAAATCAATTATAAAAATAAAAATAATATTTTTTTTAGTACCTCAAACTCTTCATAGTAAAATTCCTCTGTGGCCTAAGAGATATTCTTTTATACATAATCCTCAAGATCAATGTTCTCCTTGAATTTGAAATCATGTTTCTTGAGCACAGTCTAGACGGAATCAACCTAATATAAAAACAAATAATTTTAAACCATTTTTAAAATTTAAACCTATAACTTAATTATAAACATATAGTGTTTCATGTATTTTCACTTACATGTTATTGATAATTATGATGTAAGTTCTTCCATCAGGTCTCTCAACTCCATGCTGGAGGCCGCCTCCTTCATCCGCATCGTTTACTGTAGCACCTCACCCTTATAGGGCATATTCCTGAACAAATCAACGGTATTTGAGAATACACTCTACAAGGGTGATGTCCTAGGACAGTCAGTCAATCATAACCATTAAAAACTATTCACGCATCACATGCATATTTTGAAAAACCAATAATCAATTTCGGCCCATTTTATTCACAAACATTTTCAATCACAAGTGTTACAACCATTATACATATCATTAGAATTTCAGTAGTCACTTGGCCCCATTGTAAATACAAAACACTTTTAGTCATAATGTCATTACATTGCAAAATCATTCACATACACGTTGTATAATACTTGTGAATAGACATTTTGATACAAAATAATGAAATACATATGCAAACGCGATCCCGACCTCTATCTCTTACTCGAATGTAGTGGTTAGACTCCAATTAGGCTAACTAGGTATACTCTAAACCTGAATGACAACGTTGCAAATTTTGGATGAGTTTTACAAACTCAGTTAGCAGACCATCCTCGATGGCTCACTCATATCACATAACACAAATAGTTTACAGTTCATATTCAATTCGCAGATAAATATCAACACATATAGCACATCACTTCATTAATTCATCATGTGGCATCAAATACACTTTATTCACTTATTTCATATATCACATTCGAAACAATTCAAACGGTACCATTTAGTGTCACATTTGGAACAATTCAAATGGTACAATTTAGTCATTTAAACATACATATCAATTGTATATGCAATACTTATGAGACTCACTTTCATTTATTACTTTGTTGTGACCAAGTGCCACTACAAGAAAATAAGCCATTTTGCGTCGTTTTAAAAACGTCACAAAAGGTCCTAAAAACGTCACAGAAGGGCATTTGCGACGTTTTAGAAAACGTCACAAAAAACGTCACGAAATGTGATGTAGGCAAACGTTTTTCGCGACGTTTTATGAAAAACGTCACAAAAAATACCGACATTTCATGACGTTTTGTAAAACGTCATAAAAAAGTTAAACAATGCGCGACGTTTTAGGAAAACGTCACAGATTGTTAGAGTTTCTGCGACATTTTTAAAACGTGTCAGAATATTAAGGAATCCGCGACGTTTCTTAAAAAACGTCGCGGAAGAATGTCGCAGAAGACATTCCGTGACGTTATTATTATTATTTTTATTATTTTTTCATTTTTTAAAAATCATATTAATTTAATAATTTTTAAATTTTAATAATTATTTTTTAAATAACAATTTTTAAAATCTTATTTATTTAATAACTATTCAATATTATTCATGAATTTTATTTATTTAATAATTCTTCAATTTTTT
>JANZLH020000147.1:2357842-2371447 GCA_026770325.2 Erythroxylum fimbriatum | reverse complement strand
TCGTTCATGGTTTGATTTTCGTTCCTCTGTCTAAGATGCAAGATCCTGGGTTCAGGGAAGGTCCCAGAACAGTTTATCTGTTATTCCGCACGCGTTCATGCTGATGAATGCACTGGGATTTCCCGTTCTGGGAATCGCGATTCCCTACACTAACATGCATGGCAGAGTCTGGGGGAGTGTCTGTCACTAACAGTGGGTGGTGTCATGTTTGTCATTATGTCTTGTGAGTTGCTCTTTGCACGTATAGAGTATATATTATACTTGCACTGTTACGGGTAAGCGATGCAGAACTACTTCTGCAACCACTAATTTATATGTAGTGTCAGCACCGTTATGGGTAAGTGATGTAGAACCAGCTCTATAACAATCGGTATATAGTGGTTAAACTAGTGCGGTAAGCGATGTAGAATCAACTCCATTACTAAAGATTAGCTAGGCACGGGTAAGTGGTACGGAACCAGCCTTGTGGCCTTACACCTTACGGTACGAAATGGCAAAGAAAATTTTAAAAGAGGAATTTCATGAAACTATCGATTGCCGTCTCTATTTACCTTACAAGAAAAGAGGAACTTGATTGTGTTTTACATGTGCATTGATTATATGAATTTTTTATGTCTGAACATTGGTTATTGCTTGAAATGAAAAGAAAATTATCTTTGTTCTTTATAGAGATTAATGTTTGTATAAACGTTTTGAATGGAAACTATAACACTCACTGAGCTCGTTTAGCTCACCCTTTATTTTCTATTCTTTTTTTTTAATTTTAACCTCCCAGCTGCACCCTCGGGGATTTCAGTAGCCGGGACTCCACCATTTGAGCAGCTACCTTTGTCACGTGTGATTGTGTTGGCAGTTTTGCTTGTGCATTTGTTTTACATATATTGCATAATCATGAACATGTTTTGAACATCTTTTGTGTAAAGATAGATTGTAAATGTTTACTATATATAGTTCATCATCTTCGTGAATATGTCCTGATCTTGGGTTTGTTAAAATATGGTTATTTTTAAAAGTTCTTTTCTTTAACTAAATGCATGAATGTCATTGATCCTTTGAGATTGTTTATGAATAGACTTGAGGTCCAAAAGTAGAAGTGGTGCTTTGGTTATGTGGATATAATTGTTTTGAATTGCTTTTCAAGAACCTAAAATTTTTTGTTTTACTAAATAACAACTGCTATGCTGTCGAAATTTTTAATGAAGGTTACTTTTAGAAACTTCCACTGCTGTTCCTCTTTCTTTTCTTTATATTGATTTTAAAATATTTTGAAGAGAAGGGAAAAGGCTTAGCTCCAGGGGAACTTTCCGGTTGGACTGGATATCGACTGGAGGGCTTTCGTGAGGTGTCGAGTGGGTCGCCTAGTTATCAGGAAAGGGGCCTATTAGTGGCGATGTCTCGATGGTCTGTACAGAATTAGGTAAATTAGTTGTTTTGGAACAGTCATCCATTTCAAAAACTCTTTTTGTTTATTGTGACGATAATGGATTCATTCAATCGGGTATGCATGTATTCGAAGTTGGGTTCCTTATATCGTTGATTTAGCTTTTTAAGTTTTTAGGATTTAATTTTTCAAAGGATTGTGAAGAAATTAACATGATTGTTCTATACCATTTGATCCTTAGGTGAAACACATGGTACGTGTGGTTATCTAATTTAGTGATCCATACTTCATCTGGGAATTGTTCACTGTATCTTCTAGTAGATTAGTTAAAACCAAAATTTTAATAGAAGAGGGTGTCAATAAACCAACTACTAGGGGAGATCTTTGTCTATTTCAATTGATGCCTACGAACGTGTAAGGAGCTTTCTTGGGAATTCAAATATAGGGAACTCTTTTACCTTATCTACCGAATCTCATGTTACTTTGAATCAAAATAATAATAATTATTTATTTTTCGATGGAATAGGCGTGAAACTTTAGTTATTGTTTTGTCTGTAAGAATTATTAAACTTCTAATTAAAGTCTTGTATTACTTACTATATATCATTATATTTCAGACCCCGCTTTACTGTAGGACTTTGGGATATGATGATGATGATGATGACATCATTATATTATATTACTTACCATATTTTTTTAATTATTTTCTGTAAGAATCATATATTATTATATTACAAACTTCATGTTAAAACTATATGCAAATTTTGTGAGACCATATAAATTTGTCACATTATATAATTTAAAAGAGAAAATTAAAAAGTATAAATATATGTAATTTTAATTAATTTTGAGTTTATATTTTCATAAATTATTTAAACGATTTGACATTTTTGTTACCTAAATGTATTTTTACACTTAGAATAATATTATCAATATTATTAAATTTGATTTTTTTAATATGATGTGTAGTCACAAATTAAAGTGATCAAGTCAAAGTTTGTGAATTTGTAATTATAAATAAGAAAGTTAGTTTGTTATTAAACATTCAAGAAAATCATCGCCAAAGTCAACCATTCGCGACGATTATGGTTTAAGCCACTTGCAACGATTTCCAAAACTCGTCGCCAAAGGCTTACCATTTGGCTCTCACATTTAGCTGCGATTTTAAAATCGTCGCGAAAAAAACGTAACTAAAATTCCTTTTTATTGCAGTGTACATTCAACAACAAATCTAACCATCCGAAAGAGAAGCATTCTAATGCTTGAAAATCTACAAAATACAAGTCCATAAGAACGTATTTTCCATAACAGCTGTGATTGGAATCTAGAATTAGACTTCATCGATGTGCCATTCAAAATAACTATAAGTTCCTGAGAACAAACAAAAACCAAGTGGACAGCTTGCTAAATTTGGTTTTGATGAAGTCCTATTCAAACCAGGATTTTGTTGTCGCTTAATAATTAACTGGATATCACGTAATGATAAGCACAAAATTCCAAATTGGAAGTATACCTTGTGTTGGCGTTTTTAGAGATTTTTCAGGAAAACTAAGACAACAAGTAGTTGAATACGTTGCTTCAACACTCGTCTCTCTAATGGAAAGATATATAGTTTTCAAATAGCCAGTAATTTCTCCAATTTTTCTATACCTTCCGTAGGGTAAGATAATGATCTTAAAAGAAAATTTTGTCACTAATAATCCTTCCAGTGCTCTAAAAGACAAGTAAACCCTATCACATGTTAATTATACATAGATGCACATCTTCGAAGCCGGGGCGGAGCCAGACGTTTATATTGCTAGGGACAAAATTCTTGAACCATATATAAGAGACGGAAAGGAAAAAAAACAAGAGGGAGAGGATGAGTGGTTTTGTCAATTTGTGTCATAGTAATAAAAACAAAGTGTTACCTTATTAAAAATCCCAGCATATAGGATATAAGGGTGGCTCGACTTTGCTGCAAAGGGATTTTAGACTATAAGAGCAAAAGTTATTTGATGTGTAAATATTTAATAACTAGATATTGCTTTCACATTTCATAACATCAAAATCAAATGTTCGTATATAATCATATTATAAAGTGGGAGTATTTAGATGTGCTAAGCACATTAACCATTCCATGGGAATATTGAAAGTGAGTCTTGTAGACAAAGAAGGATCTTGCATGCGTTGCAAATTTATCCAGAAATTGAGCAGAGGTGTGATCAAATCACCCAATTAAGAGCTAAAAGGTTGCTTCTCTACTTTGCTTAAGCCTTATTTGTATTACAAAATACACACACACACATAAATGATGAAAAATGAAAGAGGTTTTGACATTTAATCATGCTATAATCCAACGCTTAAATTGTAACGCCGGACTCTCTGAACCCTTTTGTATTAGTATGTACTTGGAGATACTACTTTATATTGATATATACATGGTTGCATATGAGTTCAAAAATGTATTTGAATCATTTTGGTATATATACCAGTGATATATAATGTTATATGCCCTTACATGAACTTAAAGTTTATCGGTATGCGAAATATTAGAGATCTCTAACATATAAGCTTTTAAGTGTGTAAAACTAAGTCCATTGGATGGATATAGCCATGGTGGCCGAGTTAAATGTGTTCTAATACTTTAGAGGTGATTAGATATGATTTATAGACTTATTGGACACTTAGAAAGCTTAATTGAAAAAGTTGATGTACGTAAGGGCTTATTTGCAAATTATTAAAAGTTAAGAAACTTAAATGTAATTTTTCAATTCTTGGAGGACCAATATGAAATTTTATAAATTTAAGGGGCTTAATTATTATTTTCAAAAGTCCAGAGACAGAAATAAAAATAAAAATTTTGGTGACTCCCAAATTTTGGGCTTAATTGCAAATTTAGGAAAAGTTTGGATGATATAATGATAATTTCACATAAGCTAAGGGCAAAAAGGTTATTTCACCATGTTTGGTCAAAGAAAAGTTAATATTCTAGACCCTTCTTCCTTGTATGGCCATGCACCCCATCATTAAAGATTAGAAACACTTTGTTTTAATTGAAAGAAAGGAGAAGAGAGGAGGAGAAGAACCCATTCGGCCATCACTAAAATTCTACCATTCTTTTTTATTTTCCAACCCAAATCAAGGTGTTCTAAGTTAATTTAGGATCAAGGAACTCAAAGCTATCATTAGATTTGAGAAATTTTCAAAGGATTTTAAGATATCACTAAAGGAAAGTTGAAGTAAATTTTGTCTCAACTCTCTCTACATTATGATTTTGACTTTAGTATTAAGATGTGTTGTTCTCCATGTTTGAATATGCATGAAACATAGCTTAGATGAATGAATTGAGTAATGGAGAAGTCTCCTTAAGCCAAACTGAAATGTTCTCTTTTTGGTAAAAGTTTGTGAAATTTTGAATATCTTTTGAAATTGATGGTTTAAATGAATTCTATGTTGTTAATTGTATATGTTTAATGTGAATTGATGAAAAAAAATGGAGAAGATGTATATTCGATAAGGTTTGGTTGAAATGATGGGGGAAGAAATGGACTAATGTAATGAGTTGTATAATTATGATTAATATGGCTTAAATGAAGGGAATTTGATTGAATGGAGTGGTGAAATATGTTGTTATTTAGAAGATTTTGTTATATAACAAGATAGGAACATGAATTACTATGATAAAGTCTTGAAAATATGACTTAAAAGTTATGCACCTTAGGTATTTGATAAAATGCCTAAGTAAACTTGGCTTAGGATTTAAGGATTTGTAATGATATGCATTGAATTTTTGCTTAGATTGATGAGTAGTGACCTAATGTGCTTGGATAAAAATGTGCTTAATTATGCTTTAAAAGGTGTAAGTATTGGATTAAAGGCATTAAATGCCTTGGAAAATGCAAAAGAAAACCTATGTGAATAATAAGGGAAGTAACCATGTGAGACGCTTAATGGCTAAATCCTATAACTTAAAGATAGTGATATTGTGTTTTATACACTTAAGTGATGGTGCATAAATATGAGACACATGTTTGAGTAATAAATACATTATATATTTTTATGTATAAAGGCTCGAAAGTTGTGAATCAAGGAACTCGTACTGAGAATTGTTGAAATCAAGGGACTGTATACCTTCTTTTGAGGTGAGTTAGAGAAACCATATCTCTCAAATGGAATTAGGACATCCCAAGACATGCATGATGACTTGTATGTGAATTTTAAACCTAGGTAATATATAGTAGAATTGAATCTCAAATGGATGCTAGTATACTTGTGTATTTAAGAAACGACATTGTTTTGAATAACACTTTACACTTGGAGTGCAAAAGATGACTTTTATTGCATGAAATAATGTTTTGGAATTTACATATGCATAATATAGTCATGTATGCTGCGTGTATGTATTCTCTTTTGGCTTAGAGCCATGGCAAGGTTCCATTTTATATGTTGGACCGATAAATAAAAGCATGGTACCTTACTTGATTTTAGTACTTAATATTTGTTATGACTTTTGTGAATGGTGAGGTAACGATTGGCCATTCGTGTGCTAGGCACAACAGATTAAGTAACCCTCGTACCCTTGACGCTGGTACATAAAAGTCGAGTTCCCGTATCGACACCTTTCATGGGACTTATGGGTGATTGCACACCTAGAGGTTTGATTACTGAAAAGGTCATCACTTAGGGTCATGACGCTCTTTTCTACCATAGTCCAAACACACCACAAATGAAAGTCGAGCGAACACTGTGAATTGGTAGGTGTGCACACTAGTTTGACCGACTAGTGGCAACACACATGATTGTTTTAGCTTATTATGAGATTTGGTTTCCTGACAAGATTTGATTTATACATGTTATGATTTTCTGCTTTTGTGTACTAGAATTGGAACCTATGTTCACTTGATGAGTGATTAATAGGCTAGGCTTATGTAATTCCTAACCAATATATATTGAGGCATAGACTAGGCCTATGTATTTCTATGTCATTTATGTTCACTTCATAGGTGGTTATATGCATGCTAGATGTGTGAAAAAACCCATCCTTAGGTTATCTAGACCGTCTTAGTGTTTATTGGGTTCCGTTTGCGATATATGTTTTTCCTGTACTGAGTACATAGTGTACTCACCTCCTCCGCTTTCCAATCATACAGGTTAATTTGGCAAGCTTAAAGCTCTGGGTGGATCGTGCAATCTTTTGACATTTTCAGGACATTACTGCACTTGGGTAATCTCTGTTTTCTATTTTTGTTGTATAGTGGCTCATGAACTGTTTTTATTAAGTTGGTTATGTTGATATGCTTTATGATTTTGTAAATTAACTCTTGATTGTCTTGTGGTTTGTAAATAACCTTATGTATGAACCTTTTGTAATGTTGAGATTGCTATTGAGTAGACTTAAAAGTCCAAAAGTTGCGGTAGAGTTTTAATGTGAATATAGAAATCTATTTAAAACTGAATTGCAGGTGTTTTGATTGAGTTTTGGATTTTTTAGAATACAGTCGTTGTGTTGTTCAAATGTTTTTAAAGGATATTCAATTAGCCTTGCATAATTAGATTAAGGGTACCGTGAATATCCTTGGTCCAGGTATGTAGCGGTTGTCATGTGCTCGATGTGGTACCAGATCGTGACATAAATTTCCACGTAAATTAAGGGAAGGTGTCCTGTCGATTGTTCTGGTGTTACATGATCTATAAGATAAATCACACTCCTATACTTGCCAAGAAGATCCAAACAAAAACTCCTTGTCTTTTTTCTTTTCTTTTTTTTCTTCTTTTGGCTAAGTAGATCAGAATAAGAATATGGTACTAATTTGGTGATGCACGAAACAATTAGACAGGCATCTGCAACTAAGGGAGGTTAATTCCTAAGAACCAAAAAACTAAAGCATATTTGTCTGCATCATCTTGGCAAATACAGCCAAATTCCAGCGTAAACATCACATAAGTAGAGAAAAGCTACCAGTCCAAAATATTTATATTTTAGTTTTAACAATTAATTGGTCACTCTAAATGTTTAAATTGTTAAGCTTCTCCTAAAGTCTAAAATTCAACAGTAGCAGAAAATTTGTCATCTATCCACGGAAGACGAAACCCCTAGTCGTGTTTAGTGTTTTTTCTTCTTTCAGTTTGTACTACAGATGCTCAAATCGATCCTGTTTCTCCTCGAACTAAGGTTCCGGCTTACAACATTAATTGTGTTCTTCTCTCTCTAAATGAATTTCAAACCTTCTCAAAACACGGTATTAGGAAAGCAAATACTTATGTTTATTCATGTTTCCCAACTGCTATGTTATGTTATTGTTGTATGTTCAATAGCGAAGGTGATGGTGACGGATTGCACGCATTGCCTTGATTGACCGTAATTACATGTGCAAAAAAACACAATACTACGATTTCTGAAAAGCTCGTTTTTAGTATACTAATATGCTTTATAAGTGGAATAGTAAAATTAACAATTTAAGGTCGGCGACAGCTAGGAAACACTGTAAACGTTTACTGTAGATCGAGGCATTTTATGCTTTATTAGCAGGACGGCCGAGTATTACAGTAAAGAAACATTCAAAGGATTATGTTGGAATTTGACGCCAAAAAGACATGATAGATAGTGGTGGGTGTACGTGTCAGACTATTTAAATGTCCCATGTAATTTATAGATCGAGTCTTATGAAATACACCCGAGATAATGGTTATTGGGTATTATAAATTGGGTCTCAAATGAGCCACTGACCATTTTCCTCTCTCTTCCACTTACCAAAGGACATGTCCATTGGTGATGCTATATAAGTTGAAACAACTTATTGCATCTTAATGTTTTCTGAACCATTGAGGAAATCACTGAAAGAAGAAGACGAGAGGAAATAAATTAACATCTTACAATAACGACAAACAATCATAGATACAGGTACACAAATCGTTCGATCCATAAATGATTTACAGTACGATGATGTCACGTATGTTGGAACTTCTGCTAGATGGACATCGGAGAAAAATGGATTACCAGTAAAACATATTCTAAGTTATACACTTGAAAGTTAGTTTTTAGAAGATTACAGATTTTTGCATCAGTTGTTCTTAAGAAAAAGAGAGAATTTGCTAAGCAGTTAAGGTGACATAGAGAGAAAAGAGTTAGAGATGGAACAGGAAAACAAAACTGTTCTGAACCTCTAAGCCTACAGATATGATTGGAAGGGAAAGGAAACGTAAATGATAATGATGATGATGAACATTTGGAGTGAGGCTCCGGTACTTTCAACCCAATGCCGAGAAGATATCAACTTCACGAGACAGAATCAGCATTGATACCATTAGTCATTGTTGTTGATTTTGTACATCAATTACAGATCTTATGACATTACCAATGGAATAATATGCATATTCCAAAGTTATTGATAAAGATCTCCTCGCCATCAAGTATGATAATAAGTAGTGACTTAATCTATTTATGCAATCTCTGGTAATGAAAACGTAGACTGATGTTATTGAACTTTTCAAAATCAGAAGATATTTTAGCAACGCCTTAATTTTAGATTGGTTTGATAATAACTCTAATTTAAGTTTAATCATAAATTTAAAAATAATTATAAAATTAATTATAGTTCTTTTATAGGCTTACAAAGAATTTTATAATATTTTTTCATTAAATTTTGGGTACCATGTCAAAGCTTAATCTACAAATTAGAATCTCCCTCCTGTTTTAATGTCAATGTAAAACCGAATTAAAAGCCATTCAATACTTGCAATTACAGTGTTGACGTTACTTTTTGCCATTGTCCTCCCGACCTAATAAATACTCCCTCTTATTCAAAATAAGTATCGTTTTAGATAAATGCACACTTATTAAGAAAGTTAATGAAATGTCTGATATATCCTTATTAATTACATATTAAAGTGCCTTGAAAATATAATCTGTGTAATTAAGATGTGAGAAAAATTAAAGGGTAATTTTGGAAGTAAATTCATAAATATGTATAAAAAATCACAAACGACACTTATTTTGAATAATTAAAATCTCTATAAAATAACACTTATTTTGAATAGGAGGAAGTAATACCTAACACTAGTATATAATTAGATAAGCTAAGGGTTTGCAATCCCAACTAAGATCGATTTAGGATTATGAGATGATAAAAAAGTTATTGCACAAAAAATAATGCTGAGTAATTTCATCAAAGAAATCGTGTAATGAAAACAATTTTATTTGACAATTTATTTAGGGAATAGTCACTTTAAAATGAATTATCGTGAATAACAATTTAATTATTAACTTCTTTTGTGAATATAAATGTTATGGTAAAAATCAAATTTAATTTTTCTTTAGTAAAAGGATGATGAAAATCATTATAAATCTAATAGATTTCGGACTCCATAACCATAAATTCTAATGTAATTGAGTGGCACTCCTATGATAAGTAATTATAATTCAAATATATGAAGCGATTTAGATTCGAAAAAAGTTAGATTGATTAATTGTATTTTTATAAATTTATAAAAACTTTCACCTCTCTCGTCTTCTCTAATATGAGATTCTAATTTCTACTGCTTATGTAAGATTTCATAATTCTAACTTCGGTATATCCTAAAATTTCTTTAGAATGCAAATATATAATGAATTTATTGTAAACAGTCTCTTTATTAGTTAGGAGTAAAATAGTATACTACTGGACTTCTCTAGACTTGGCGTATTAGAGAGACTTTGACTAGGTTACATACTACTGGACTTCTCTAGACTCGGCATATTAGCGGGAGTTCACTAGGTTGTTGTTGTTGTATATTCGTAAGAAAAATCAAGTATACTTTTATAATTATTTATATGAAACAATAGGTGATAAGATAATAATATGTTTGAAGAAAAAACATAGATCACATTTAATTATTATAAATATTTTATTCAAATAGTTATTGTTGTTATTATCATAGTTGTAGCCACAAACTTAACTTGTTGCTTTCTTCAATTATTTTGTATCAAATTGAAAACAATGTCTTTTATTTGGCATTACTTTTTTAAAAAACAAATTTTTATTTAATTATATTTAGTGTTGTTTTGCTAATTGATCAAATTTAATCTATTTATAATATGCTCTTATTACTAACTTTTAAATTTTTCAATATTTTAATTTTGAAGTAAAATTGACTCTAAAACATAATTTGTATTAAAATACAATGTTATTTTCATAATTTTGTAATATATAATAGAATGCATATATGACTTATTTTACTAATTTTCATCATTAATATTAACCATTTTATGTCTTAACATAATTTTGCTTCTATAACTATCTATTTTACCTTTCCCAATGATAAAAGCAAGAAACAAAAAGGTCCTTCCGTTCAAATTTTATACTACCTACTTTCTTCTTGTCCCCTCTTTTTTTTAGTATTTATAAAGATCTTTTTTTGAGCATGTATTTATTTGCATATAAGAAATATAGTGTTAATGTAATATGTTTACTTAATTGATTATGTTAGGATAATAACCCAAGCCTTCAAGACTTTTACTCTATGTAGATTCCTACTTTGTGTAGGTTTTCTTTCTTTATGTAACATTAAAAATTAGTTTTGCTATTTGGAAGGTCTAGATGCAAGTCGTTCTCACACAACATGGATTGAAGAAAGCTTTGTCTGGCAAGACAAAGAAACCTGTCATATGTTAGACAAGGATTGGGAAGAATTGGACGAAAAAGCCTTGTCCACTATTTAGTTATGCTTGACACGTGAAATGCTCCGGGAAGTAGTCCATGAGACAACTGTTGCAGGACTTTAGTTGAAATTGGAGTTCCTTTACATGACAAAGAGTCTGACCAACAAACTTCATCTCAAAGAACGTCTCTTTAAGCCCAAGATGTCCGAAGGTACACCTGTCCCATCTCATCTTGACAAATTTAACTCCATTATTATTGATTTGGAAAATCTTGATGTTAAAATTGATGAGGATCAAACAATGCTCTTTGTTATTTCACTACCTCATTTGTATAAGCACTTTATAGAAATCATGATTTATGGTAACTGCGAAACTTTCTCTTTTCAAGAAGTTAAATTTGCTTTGTTGTCTAAAGAAAAGTTTGATGCTTACATTGTGAAGAAGGCTGAGGGTTTACCAGTTAAAGGTAAAACTTTTAAGAAGGGAGAGAGCATTAAGAGCCATAAGAAGTCTAGATCTAAGTCTAGAGGTAGAGATGCCAATATTACATGTAAATATTGCAAGAAAATTGAACACAAGGTCTCAAACTGCTTTAAATTGAAAAATAAACTCGAAAAAGAAAGTAAAAATAAGGGTAATAAATCTAATTCTATCCTTGGGACTACTGCGGTTGATTCTAATTCAGGAAGTGATGTTCTTTTGGTTGTTCAAGGAGAACAACGATCTAAAGATGAATGCATCTTAGACTTCAGTTGTACTTTTCATATGTGTCCTCACAGGGATTGGTTTGCCACCTATGAAACTGCTAAGGTTGTTGTCCTTATGGGTAATAATGCACAAAGTGATGTGGTGAGGAAAGGTACAATCCATATTGAAACTCATGATGGTGTTGTTAAAACCCTCTCTAATGTTCGTCACTTTCTTGATTTGAATCGCAACCTTATTTCACTTAACACACTTGAGTCTCTTAGGTGTAGGTACTCCTCTGAAGGTGGAGTCATAGAGGTGTCCTGAGGTAATATTGTAATTTTTAAAGGGAAAAGACTTGGTATTCTTTATATGTTGTAGGGCTCTTCTATTATTGGCACAATTGATGTTGCCTCATCTAAATCTCACCAAGATGCCACCAAGATATGGCATTATCACCTAGGTCATATGCCAGAGTTCAAGTAATATGAAGTTTTGTGAACATTGTGTTCTCGATAAATAGATTAAAGTGAGTATCTCTTCTCTAGGGATTCATAAGACTAAAGGTATTCTGGATTATATTCATTTTGATCTATGGGGTCTCTCTCGCATTACTTCTCGAGGCAGTAGAAGGTATATGTTGACCATTATCGATGATTTCTCCTGTAAGATTTGGTTGTTTTCCCTAAAGAAGAATAATGAAGTTCTTCCCACTTTTAAGGAGTGGAAAACCTAATCGAGAACTAAACATGTAAGAAAATTAAGCGGTTGAGAACTGAAAATGGTCTTGAGTTTTGTGAAGATGCTTTTGAATACCTATGCAAGAAAGAAGGCATCATTAGACACCACACTTTAGTTGGTTACCCTTAGCAAAATGGAGTTGATGAGCTTATGAACAGTACTCTATTGGAGAAAGTTCGATGCATGCTTTCTCATTCTAAGTTGGGATGTGAGTTTTGGGCTGAGGCGGCTATTGTTGCATACTATCTTGACAATCATTCTCCACATTGTTCTCCGGACAAAAAAATCCCAGAAGAAGTTTGGTCAGGTAACCCTGTTGATTATTCTAATCTTCGTGTTTTTGGGTGTCCTGTTTATGTTCATGTTAATGAGAGCAAGTTAAAGCCCCATGCTGTTAAATGTGTCTTCTTAGGTTATGGGGAAGGAGTTAAAAGTTATTGTTTTTATTTTCCTGACCCTAAATATCGTAAGATTTATCATAGTCGTGATGTAACCTTTCATAAAGATGCTATATTTTCTTCTAGGCAAGATCCTATGTTGTCTTCTCCTTGTGCAGATGATCAAGCTAGTACAAGGGAGAAGGTGGAGTTCGTCGTCCCTGCTACTTCCCTTAAGGAGACAATCCTACTTGCTTCTGAGTCTTAGGAAAATTAGACTGATGTCACTGTACAAGTTGATCCACCACCAGTGCATCCTGATAATGTGTTGGCCCGAGATCATCCTAAAAGACAGACCCAATTGCCAGCGAGATTACAGGACTATGATTATGATCCTTTTTCTTATTCTTTAGTTGCTGCACAGGAATTTGGCACATATTATGAGCCAAAGAATTATTCTGAGGCTATTTCTAGTGCAAATGTTGGGAATTGGATTGGTGCTATGCAAGAAGAAATTGAAAGTCTTCACAAAAACGAGACTTGGAATTTGATGAAGCTTCTTAAGGTAAGCGTGCCATTAGTTGCAAGTGGATCTATAAGCTCAAAGAAGGCATCCCTGGTGTTGAAAGCAAGAGATACAAGGCTCGATTTGTTGGACGTGGTTTTGATCAATATGAAGGAGTTGATTTCAACGAGGGATTGATCGTCGGCTTATCGTTCAATTTAAAAATTGATTCTTGGAAACCGGTCAAATAAAATTTATACCAAGAATTGCAACACAGGGTGCAACCTCGGGTCGA
>JANZLH020000147.1:2323483-2350987 GCA_026770325.2 Erythroxylum fimbriatum | reverse complement strand
TAGTAATGGATCTGGATCCTATCTCTATTTTATATATGTATACTACAAAATGGGAAGATAAATTCTCTTTTATAGTCTTACCTGCTTCTAACTTATTTAAGAGATTGAGTTTACTATCTTTTTTTCATTCTTCTGGTAATCAGAAAATATAGAAAGTATTCCGAGGGAAGAGTCGAATCTCAAGCAATCGGATGGAAGTGAAAGTACCTGCTATTGTATGACAACGTCTTTAAGTGAAGATCTTTGAATTGTGACAAGGAATATCTATCCTTTGAACTACTCTTAGTCCTCTGCGTTACAATTACTTCTTTTTTCATAAGGATTAAGGATTGTACATCTGCATTGGGGTTTAGGAGGACTAAAGTTTTTCTTTTTCCTAACTTCTTGTACGGACATGGTCTTTGAATATCTGACGTTAGATTTCAAATATGCATATTCTCTATTCTACAATAGCCAATGCACCCAACATAATTAGTATCTTCAGTTCCAAAAATATGGTTTTCGTGTGGAAACTTATTAACCTAATAAGTGGGCATTCTATTTGAGTGCATGATCATGCGCTAGTCAAAATTTTGAATGTGCTCAGCCCGAAATATTTTGAGTATAACTTTTGGAATACTGAACCAAATTGTATTATCTTAGTATCATTAGAAACTTAAGACATAGGAGAACAACTTTATAGAAGGAAGTGTGGCCAAACTACTCCATTTTTCTGGTTAGAATAATCATGGAAAGTTGACCCAAAAGTCTGTTTTTGAAAAAAAAATCTGAAATGATCAATTAGGTTATGAAATTAGATTCAAAGTGTTCTATTAAGGTATAAACCCTAAGAACAGACTTTTGTTCGATACCCGGGATTGTCATTGAACATGCATTGTGCATATTCCATATATTTATATGTACATAAATGAATACTAATACAATTGTGTAAAATTATCATATGTGTAAATGTATATTGCATGATATAGAGGAGCATATTGAGCGCCATCATCCAGACGTTGCTAGGACTTCGAGGCAATAGCTTCTGGAGTGATCTGTGAGTAACCTAGACGGTCTCACTCAATTAATTGTTTGTGTTAGATTATATTTTGAATTAGCTTATGAATGTGATTTGATTGTGTTGATTCCGGACAATGAAGGTCTGAGGCTTCTGATGCTTAAATGTGATATTGAAGTGCTACTTGTATGTGAATGTAAAGAAATAAATGTTACTCAACAATTTTTGTTGAATGTCATACTAAGGTTTGAATATAAATGTGTTCTGAATGTGAATATGAAACCATGTGATTGATTGAGAATATGAGAATGTGAAGCATTCCATTACATGAATGCATGAAAGATAAAGGCAGTTGTGACCGAAATCATCAGTATAAAGAGCTTAAAGCTCAGACTGTGATCAGAACCTCAGGCGCAGTTGTGAATGTACCCGGTATCCACTAAGGGATATGGTACATTATCTGATTCAGCTCGGTATCCACAAGGGATAAGGGCTAGATAAAAAGACATGTCATAACAACAATAATAAGTGAAAGTGAGTCTCATGAGCATTTCATATACATTTTAATACATGTGTTTGACTGTTGAAAATGTATTATTATCTTATTTGAATGAGAATGTGATATGTGATGCTTCGTACAAAATGCAAAGATGTGAATTATATGTTACGTGTGTTAATGTACTGCATGAATTGAGTGAACCATCGATAATGGTTACCTCGTTGAGTTCAAAAAACTCACCAAATTGCAATGTTGATTTTTCAGGACTAAGAGATGACATTAGCTACTGAGAGACTCAGCAAGAAGCTTTATTCTTGTACTTTTGTGTAGAGAGACTCAACAAGAAGCTTATTTATATAAGAATGATAATGATTTTTCATCTCTCTTTATGACTTGTGAGAAAACTACTTTCAAAAAATTCTTTAGGCAAGATGGGTTTTTGTTTAATAAAAATAAATTATGCATGCCTGAAAGTTCTTTGAGTGAGTTACTAGTCAATAAGGCACACAGAGGGGGATTGATGGATCATTTTGGCATTAAAAAGACTTTTTTTTTGCTTGAACAATTAATTTGGCCCCATATGCTTCATGATGTTGAAAGAATTTGTGCTAATTGCATTACATGTAGACAAGCTAAGTTTTGGATTATGCCACATAGTTTATATACTCCTTTTGCCAGTCACTAGTCAACCTTAGGTTGATACTTCTATAGATTTTATTTTAGGTTTTTCCAGATATAAAGCAGATAAAGATGACACATTTTCTTACATGTGTTAAATTGATGATGTAACCCATATAGCCTATTATTGGGGTTTTGTAAATATAGTACCTTGAAAAGTAAGCGTATTTACATATAACTTAATCTTCTTCCAATTATTTTTGTAATGAAAATATTTATTATTAATAAAACAAAAGAGTTTGGTTTTATTTGTACGAGCATAATATAACTAATCATAAGGTACCAAGATTCTTTTGTAAGTAATATACATATGTAACAGCCCAGGTCACTAGCCCACAGATATTATCCATTTTGGGTTGCACCTCGGGCCAAACCCCTCACAGTTTTGCTCTTCTCACCCTTGGGAAGACACGTCTTTGAGGGAAGAGGTATTCATACTAAGAGTGTGAGATCCCACATTGGTTGTAGAGGAGAACAAAATACGCCTTATAAGGGTACGGATATCTCTTTCCTCAATGACGCATCTTCCCAAGGGTGGGAAGAGAAAAACTGTGAGAGGTTTGGCCCGAGAGGCAACCCAAAGAGGACAATATCTGTGGGCTGGTGATCTGGGTTGTTACAAATGGTATCAGAACCGATACCCGAACCGTTGTGCCAGCTAGGCTGGGCCCTAAGGGGGTGGAGAGTGTGAGATCCTACATTGGTTGGAGAGGAGAACAAAGTATGCCTTATAAAGGTACGAATACCTCTTCCGTACAGACACGCCTTCCCAAGGATGGGAAGAGAAAAACTGTGAGGGGTTTAGTCCGAGGGGTAACCCAAAGCAGACAACATCTATGGGCTGATGATCTGGGCTGTTACAAATGGTATCAGAGCCGGTACCTGAACCGCTGTGCCAGCTAGACTGGGGCCTAAGGGAGATGGAGAATGTAAGATCCCATATCGATTAGAGAGGAGAACGAAGTATGCCTTATAAGGGTACGGATACCTCTTCCCTCAAAGATGTGTCTTCCCAAGGGTGGGAAGAGCAAAAATGTGGGGTTTTAGCCCGATGGGTAACCTAAAGCAGACAATATCTGTGGGCTGGTGACCTGGTCTATTACAACATATATATGGAGATGTATGGAAAACATGTATATTATTAGAATCTAAATTAGTTGATTCATAGTTGAATAATCAAGCTAGTCACTTGATTATGATTTAGACTGTAGTGTTGCGATTTATCTCCGTGTAAGTAAAGCAGTTTACTTCAAGGGAATGATCAATTTCATATCATCATAGTAGTTGACTATCAATAATGGCACTATTAAATAAATCTGGAATCATGTATGTTTTTAAAGAATAAAGTAGGTTGTTTCTTTAATCTTAAAACATACACTTTAGCATTCTTTTATTACGAACCACAATCTTGATGAGTGATGAACTCATATGTGTTTCATCATAATTCTTAATATGATCGGAATAGATTTTTATAGAGCATCAATCTAGTGTCTGCATTTTGGAATTACTAATTGAAACATATATCAGGGAACATTCACTCAAATAAAGAATTTATGGTGCTATCATCACTTCTAGATGTTTTACGAAGATTGGTGATTAAACTGGCGCTAGTAGTTTGATGGACTAGCTACCCATCAAGTCTTAACACCAAGATGAGACCTTGTGTGTTAATCACCATATAGAGTGAAGCGGGAGATCTAGAAGAAAAAACCAAAAATAAGGGCAAAACGGTAATTTTATCCTTTATTGTGCGGATAGCTATAACATGGTTCATAATAGAGTATGCAATTGGACATCTAATTTGAAACATGTGTTCTCATAATATTTAGTAATTCAAGAGTTCAGTTAATTGTCTTTAGTGGAATGACATTTGGTTAACAAGGTAGAATTAATTCTAATAAGATTAAATTAATTCCGAGCTTATTGGAGCTTGAATTATATAAGTTCAATTAGATTTCCAACTTGGCTTCTGGGAAAGGTTATCAAGCAAAGTAAGAAAAATAAATAGAGGTTACTGGAAAGAAAATAAAAGAAAGAAATGACTGAATTAGATTCAGAATAATAATATCGGAATAATTTAATTAAGAGTTAATTAAATTGGATTTTAAGCCTACGATTAAATGTTGGGCTTATACTAATTAATTGTTAATTAGAAGCCCAAAATGAGCATTTAATATTGGGCTGAATTTTGGTTTTATTTGATTAATTAGATTAATTAAATTGAAACAATATTTGTAAAGACAAAATGAGGGCCAAAATCGACAATGATGTAGATTTCGGTTTTATATAGCTAAATGGACAGCTGCACATTTAGCATTGAATTGCTAAATATAAGGTGAGTTTTTATCATGTTTCATCATCATTAAATGGTTTAATGGTCTTATCATTAAATGGTTTAATGGTTGTCATTTAATGTTGGCATGTAGAAAAACATATAAAACTTTTAGCATTCATTTGATTAAAGAAGGAAGTAGTGCATTTGTTACTCTCTCTCCCTTCTTTCATCATATAACCAAAAACGAGAATGTCTTATTTATTGACCTCTCTTTCATTTTGATTAAAAGAAGGAAGTAGTGCATTTGTTGCTCTCTCTCCCTTCTTTCATCATATAAACGAAAATGAGTGTCTTGTTTACGTTTTTTGTCTTTTCATCTAGCCATATTAAACAAATGAGAATGTCTCATTTATTGCCCTCTCTTTCATTTTGATTAGAAGAAAGAAGTGGTGCATTGGTTGGTTTTTACGACTCCCTTCTCCTTTCTTTCATGACCTAATTGAAATTAGGAATGAGAGTGTCTCATTTTGGTTCTTTCAACTAGTTGATCATAAAGGGAAAACCTCTACAATATTTCTTCTCATTTCCCACCAAAAGATCTTGTTAACCAAGTTGTCCAAGGAGAATAAGTGGTAGATCAGATTGGTTGAGGATACAATAGCGAGGAGAGGATACAATAGCGTGGAGAGGATAAAATAGTGAGGAGTCAAAGCTGTAGCAAAGGAGTCAGTAACATTTCGATCTTGTTCCTATGTTATTTGTTTTTCTAATACTGTATCATGTATGGATTAAAACATATTGATTTGGTTATCATTCTTCCGCTACGTTTTGATTTTGGAAAAAGTTTCTGAATTCTACCGTTTAGCCAAATCTAGTATGCTTTTGTTTTTGATCCAACAAATGTATGGTTTTATGTAATTTAGGATATAAACTTACTGTTTACCTTTTATCTTTATTATAGGTGCCTAATTGCTTTCTTTGTTTTATGATTTTATACCTTCCTATTTATATGTCTAACCTCTCTTTTTTTATGTAGGGAGTTGAAGTGTTTCCTCACTCATATTGATATTAAGATAATAACAATTCTACCTTAGGTGAGATACTCTAATGATTGTTATTTCTCTATTATTAAGTTAATACTATTCAACTACTTATGAGTGCTTCAATCTTATATTGTTTCTTTATTCTTATATATATATGGTTTTCACAAGATTGGAAGGTGATCTTCATATGTATTTAGACTGGTTGGTTAGGGGCATCACATGTTCCGAATTATGTTACTTAGAATCCATACGATCAACGTGCCATATGTCCTTAGTTGTATGAGTGAAATTCCTAATTCTTTTATCAAAAGAAGGTCCATTTATTTTCCATATGTGATTTCTTCTTGCCCAATCATCTGTCCTCACTAAGTCATCTTCATAACACTTATATTGCAATGCCTTTTCATAGCAATTATATTGAGCACTCTCCTAATATTTCTCCATTAAGATGAATTACAAAAAGGCACAGGCATCAACTTAATTCCAATATTCACACAAAATAATGATTAATTTCATTTTTCATCCAATATAACTTCTAATCTTGATCCTCTTTTAGTTCTTATATATCTTTAATGAATCTTTTCTCTCATGACTCTTATATGATAATGGTTTATTTTTTCTAACATGAGTTCTATTATTACCATCTTTGTATTTAAATTTTTTATTTGTTAGCAAATTGATAAGAGGATCTCATTATTTTTTTGATTATAATCAAACTTTCACTAGATATAGAACCTAAAAGCTTGGAATATAATTGGTTTGGATAGAACAATGTAAGACTTATATCACTTGAATACACATCCTACCATAGTTCTTGTTTAAATTCAAACTTTGGAAATCAACTTGTAGGAGATTAATTCAAACATGAATACTTGAACTTCATTGTGTTTAATTTAAACTTAGTATTAATATAAGAAATCCATAGGTTTAATAGACACGAATATTCTTTACATAATAAACCTCTAAGGCGGCATATAGGCTAGAAACTCGTGATGCAGCTCCCATAAGGCTTATCGGTAAAAAATTCCACGAGCCTAGGAGTCAAAATGAGAGCTTACTTTCTTGATTCATATGTTGTAACAATGCCACGCACCATAGTGCTTGTTTAAATTCAAACTTTGGAGATCAACTTATAGGTGATTAATTAAAACATGAATACTTGAACTTTAATGTGATTAATTCAAACTTAGTATTAACATAAGAAATTCATAGGCTTAATAGACATAACAATTATTTTCATAATAAACCTCTAGGACAATATATAGGTTGGAAACCTATAATGCAGATCCTATGAGGCTTATTAGTGAAAAATTTCATGAGCCTATAAGTCAAAGGTTAGGAGAAATAGGCAGAGACGTGTAAAAACTTAGGGGATGTCCTATAAAGTAAAGATTAAATGTCCTGTAAACTTAGGAGAAATGAAGGATACTAATTATGAAATCACTTTTTTAAATAACAGTTTTGCATAAATGAGTAATGTTGATAGATCACGATTAACACCTGATGGTTTCATTATTCTATAGTTTGTTGAGGGAGTTGAATCTTTTATTCACTATGCATGTTCTCAACCTGCGTATATGAATAGCCCAAAGATCAAAGGTCTATGTAAAAAGTGAAAAACATATTCATTTTCTTCCTATTGACAAAGTGAATCTCCATTTGTTAAGAAAAGGGTTTGTTCGAAATTATTTTGATTGGACATAACATAGGGAGCCATTAATTTATAGCACCTCAAGGATAATGCAGTAAACTCATCAATAAATATGGATGAGTTTGAAGGGGGACCTGGATTAAGAACAAGTAATGTGGGTGTAACTAAAAATCCTTACATCTAAATGGTTTATGATGCAGCTGGCTATACCTTTCAGGAAAGTATAAAGAATCTTAAAAAAGAACCAAACCCAAAGGCAAAACATTTTTTTGACTTCCTACAATCAGCTAACCAAGAATTATGGCCAAATTGTGAGACCATGACTCAATTATCTTTAATTGCTTGAATATTGAACATAAAGTCTAAAGGGCATTTTTTTTGTTCTAAGTTTTGATAAAATTCTTGCATAGTATAATGGATCATTGCCTCCTGATCATACAAGGGTTGATAATTTTTACATTATAAAGAAACTTATTAGGGGTCATGGTTTTCTAGTTGAAAAAATTTATTATTGCAAATTGGGATTTATGTTGTTTTGGGGAGATGATGTGGAATTGCAAGAGTGCAAATTTTATGGTCAATCTAGGTTCAAACCTAGAAAGTGTACTATGAAACATAAATTAGTAACTTGGAAGCGAATGTATTGTTTCCCACTTATGCCAAGACTTCAAAGACTATATGCCTCTGATGTTACTGCATCTCATATGAGATGGTATATTGAACATGAACATGAAGATTGAATAATGAGCCATCCATCGGATGCACTAGCATGGAAACATTTCAATAATACCCATTATGAGTTTGCAGCTGAAAGTCGAAACATTAGGTCAGGATTGTCGACAAATGGATTCTAACATTTTGGTCAATCCGACCAACAATGTTCATCATAGATAATTATAATTACTCCTTATAATTTGCCTCTATAGATGTGTATGAATGAGGCATATATGTTTTTGATTGTGATTGTGGCAACGTCTACAAATCCAAAGCTTAAAATTGATGAATTCTTATAACTATTGGTATCTGAATTGCATCATCTTTGGGAATATATGATATATATCTTAAACAAATTTTTTTGTTGAGAGCAACTTTGATGTGAATTATTAGTGATTTCCCGGCGTATGCTATGTTGCCTGGACGGAGCATAGCAGGAAAATTGGGTTGTCCTTATTGTGGTAATGATTTTGATGCTTTTCATCTTCCAAATGGGGCCAAAACATCTTGGTTTGACAACCACAGGAAATTTCTTCTTCCAAATGATCTATTTAGACACAATAAACAAAAGTTTATTAAAAATAGGATGGTACAAACACCTCTCCCCTCACAAAGCTAGTGAAGAGATATTGCAAGAGATTGATGAATTAAGAATACTGAAAGTTACAAAACTTGAAGCTGATGAAGTTAATATAAGTATTAGTAAAAACTTTGGTTAGAGAAAACGCAACATCTTTTTGGGATTTATCATATTGGAAAACTAATTTCATACGTCATAATCTAGATGTGATGCATATTTTAAAAAATATTTGACAATTTGTTTAATACCATAATGAACATTGAAGGGAGGACAAAGGACAATACAAAATCATTAGCTTATTTGAAAAAATTTTATAGAAGGAATGAGTTAGATAAAGAACTTCGCACTGGTAAATATCCGAAAGCATATTACACTTTGGATAAAAAACAAAAGGAAATTTTGTGTGAATGGTTGAAAAGTTTAAATTTTCCCAATGGTTATGTTTCAAACTTGGCAAAGTGTGTGGACATGAGGAATTACAAATTATTTGAGATGAAAAGTCATGATTGTCATGTGTTTATCCAAAGGATAATTCCAATTGCATTTCGGTAGTTACTACCGAATAAGGTTTGGGAAGCTATAACAAAATTATGTTTGTTTTTGAAAAGCTTAACATCATTTGAAATAAAGTTTCCTAAAATGGAAAAATTGGAAAGGAAAATTACAGTGATCTTGTGAAAATTGGAAGGAATTTTCCCTTCAAGTGTCTTTGACTGTATGCAACATCTACCCGTACATTTAGTACACGAGACTAAACTTGTTGGTCTAGTTTAATATCAATGGTTGTATCCATTTGAGAGGTAATTATAGTTAATATTTAAATAAAATTTATAGAATGTTTTAATCATAGAATTTTAATAACACTATTTGTAATGTAGTTATTTGCATCACTTGAAGAAAAATGTCAAAAACAAGGCTAAAGTTAAAGGTTTGACATGTAATGCTTATCTAGTAGAGGAAGCAAGTAAATATTTTTCACATTATTTTGAGTCACATGTGCATGCAAGAGAAAGAAAAGTTCCTCGTAATGACGATGAGGGGAGAAACAGGTGATGTTGATGGTAACTTATCCATTTTCACATATCTATGATGAATATATGGATGTTGAACAAGAAGAATGATACCAACAGAAGAAATAGAGGTTGCCCATGGTTACATTTTATTGAATTGTAAAGATGTTCAACCTTTCATGCAGTAAGTTTAAGTTGATTTTGAAATAGATTATTTGGAAGTTACTGTTGTTCAAAACTAAAATACATAATAATGTTTTTAGATTATACAAGCAATGGTTACGCGAGCTAGTGCCCGAAAACAACATAGGATGATATTAATAAAGAAGTTGAAAGACACTTTCCTCGATGGTTTGAGAAATATGTAAATTTCACTTGTAATAATTGAAATGGTTGAATTATCAAATCAAAGTGATTAGATGACATTATACTATTTAATATGATTTTTTTTTGTATAGGTCTCAGAAAATCCAATAGAGAACAACTTCATAACCGTGTCCGGTGTATTTTGTTAATGGATACAAATTTCATACAGAATATCATGGTCATGACATGGCAACAGTAAATAGTGGGGTTTGCATACAGGGAGAATTGATGGATTATTGTGGTAAAATTATTGAGATACTTGAATGATATTTAAGTGTGAATGGTTTGATCCAACTACTAATGTTGGAACAAAAGTGCACAGTCGATACAATCTAGCTGAAATCAACAAAAGAAGAAGATTAAGACAATTTGAACCTTTCGTGTTGGTGATGCAAGCGATCCAGGTGTATTATGTCCCCTTTTCTAGCTTACGACAAGAAAAATCAGATTGGTTGGCTGTATGCAAAGTAAAAACTAAAAGTGTTTCTAAATTACATGGAAAGGAGAGAAAAAGAGAATTGAAAGTGAAGCGTTTCAATAAGACGTTTACGAAATAAATGCATATGTAACATATGACGAGAATGAGCCTTTGATCGATCCAAATAATTAATATAATGAAATTTCATCCTGAGAGGATGAGGAGAGCGAGAGAGCGGAAGAGGAGCCCGAGTTTGATTCTAATTCTTTAGAAAAAGAAGAAGATGATGATTTTGATTATATGAATAAATCTATTATTACAATTAAGTGCTGATAACGAATAATTTGTGTTTATAATAGAATATTATATGAATAAATCTATTATTGCATCAACAATCTACTTTTCTATACTGAATATATATTTTTCTATTACTGGAAAATTCAATAAAATGTGAGTTTTAGGTTAAAAATATGCCACTAAAGTGAAAACAAGATATGATGCAGTTAAGGTTCAAGTTACAACGATTTGGAGAAGCCAGCGCAGTTCCAAGTGAAGCATCACATTCTGTCCCTACTATTATACCATCCGGTAGCTTTGCTACACCATCCATCAACCGTACACCATCCACCACCCCTATACACTTTTTTAGTATTTATGGAAAAAATTCAGGGATGGAAGTAATTTTTTCCACAACTCTTACCCCCAATCCTATAGCTCATATTAGAATGATCATACTAACTTTAGTTATGGATGGGATCACTAGCAAAATTACTTCCATAATAGTTTGTAAGATGCACAACAATTCTTGTATAGACCAAAAGCTTCTTATTACAACTCAGATCCATCTCTAAAAGAACTAATTAATGTTGTCGCAGCTAACACTTTACAATTTCGCCAGGAGGAAAAAGAATTTTGGTCTAACTTCTAAGATTTGAAGGGGCAGAAAAACTCAGATACATATCTAAAAGAATCATTTAATGTTTGTGTTGCTAGTACTTTGCAAGTTTAGTAGGATATGATACGATTCCAGCAGGAAACAAATTCTAGAATCCAAAACTTGGCAAGCCAGATGGGTCAACTAGTGGAAGCTATTAACTACCTAACATCATAATGCGAAGAAATGCAACCATCTCAACCTAAGGAGTACACAAAGGATGTTAGTGAAGAGACCTTACAGAGTGGAAATGAGCTTGGCAATCTTAATAGGACTACTCAAGGAATTGCTTGTGTCTAAGAAGTGGAGGAGGAGCTCGAAGTAGAAAAAGACATATCTTTTAGCTCGAGGGTAAGTAATGAATCCATAATTATTGTTAACATTAAACCTTCACGTTTACCTAGCAGGTTGGAGGAATTAAACGAAGAAAAAAAGGTGAAGAGACATTTGAGATATTTCCCGAGTGCATGGACTCAGTAGAGATTGGAAATTTGAAGATAGCGAAGCCAATGTATGTGAATGATCATCAACTAAGGCCCTATCCTGAAGAACCTCAATTGGGGAAAGCACATATGACACCTAAAGATCGTAATTTTGTCACATGAGGAAAGTACGATGTAAAGCCAGCGACACTAAACAAAGGCAGTTCTTGGGAGGCAACCTAAGGGAAGTTTGTTTCTTTTCTTTACATTTCTGCATTTATTTCTTATATGCATGTGTGTTTTTAAGTTTGTTTGTTTCTTATTTGTTTTTAATTTTCAACAAAATGAGAGAGAGAATAAACAAATAAACAAACATTTTCTTGTTTTCTATTTTGTCTAGGACTATATAGTCATGATTAGAGACTGAATTGATTAGAATAATCCATGGTAGCTTCAACATACACTTTTGCTCTTGTGCTTTGTCAATGTGCATTATCTTTAGAAGAGTAAAGACTAGTGGTAGACAAAGCTAGTGAGATTTTGAGCCTTATTAGACTGACACATCCATATCAGTTTGATTGTCCTTTTATTTATTAGTGACCTTTATGACATGTACATCCTGACTTTGCTTTGACTTTCTATTCAAAACTACATTTTTATCACATGCATTAACATGGAAATGATATAGGCATTCTTTCTTTTTATAAACTACATTAGTCAAATAGCCTACCCTTTGATATGAATTTTCCTATTGTTAAGTCCCCTTAAGCTTTATTTGCCTTTTCTTTTTGTGCTAACCATATTACATTCTTTAAACCTAACCAAATGTCCTACCCAAGCCTTAAAGCTAGTAGCGAATATTTTTTATTAATGAATGTAGATGTATAAGAGTATAAGTGTGGGGGTGTGCATATGTATGGGATGGTTATAATTATTGGGATATTATTTTATATTTTATCAATGAATTCCCATGTTCATGTATGATTAGGGTTTGATTATATGTAAGTTTTAATTATTAACCCTAAATCATAAACCCTAATCAGATTATAAAGGTTGCAATCTCTCAATTCACAGCCTGTCTAAAACACTAATTAGTTCTGAAGTTCTATAATAAACTATCAAAAACCTATGCAAGATCTCTCTTCGCACAAATTCTCGATTTGATTCAACTATAGTTTCTATTAAATGACGAAACTCTCATTAGTCCAATTTAATCATTTTTCATTCTATTCACGCTCTCAGTTTATTATTGAATTACGCTATCACAGAATCAAACCACAACAATATCAAATAAACACATAAATAATCAGATTCTCATTAATTCAAAAATAAAATTCCGAAGGTGAGTTAGAATATACTCGACATTCTAGATCCTATCATCAACTGTTCAATCTAATTTTATAGAATAATAAAATTGAAATAATAGGAAATACAATCTAAATGGATGATGGGAGGCAGCGACATCGAGAAACCTCCTAATCTGGGAAGTACTTCAAATCAGCTTCTTCTCCTCTTCTCTCTTCCTTCTTCTCTTCTTCTATCTCTCGATGATCTCTCTTTAGGGTTTCTCAGGATGGCTGATGCACAAGCTCCTTCTCTTTTCCTCTTTATGTTCTTTTTATATTCATTTATGTTTTGGATAACCCTAGGGTTTTTTCAGGGTCCAAAAGGTCCAAAAAAATCCCTTAAAACATAAAGTTCATAAGTATCTACATGCCTACCTGACGTAGACCAAAACTATGGCCCTAGATCTTGTGGACCATTGTTTTGGCCCGAATGTCTTCTAAAACTCCTCCGCTCTTTGATACTGACCCTAAAACACTAGCAAACACATAAAGGTACCTCAAAAATATAATATTTAAGCTCAAAAGTTTGTACTGACCCATAAAACACTTAAAACATAAATAATTAACAAACCAACACAATTTGAACCTAAACACATACTAAATGATCAAATTAACATCTAAACACATATCAAACTATGCCTTAAAAGACGATGTAATTTACGCTTATCAACGTAGCTTCTGTCAATTTTTATAAAAAAAAAAGAAAGAAAAAAAAGAGAAAAGAAAAAGAAAAAATAAATATTTATATGTTTAAATAAAATTATCAAGGAGGAAATGCATGTGTTGGAAAGTTACTTATGATTAGTGTTTCCTTCTAAAGTTGTATTGAATGGGTTACTTGAGTATAATGTGTATAAGGGAGAAGTAATTCTTAAAGGTCACTCCCTATGGTTACAAGGTCTTGTTTATTATCAACTTTTGTGAGTGATATATGCTTGATATGGTTTATAGTATGAGAGCTTGAATTTAAGCTATGAAACAAGGTTTTTGCATTCATCACAGTTGATGTACACAATTGTGAGTGAATGTTGGTTTTTGCGTTTGATGTTATATTGACTGTTTTTTTTGTTTCATTAGCTTTGATGGATTTTATGCTACTTTACCCAAACACATCTTGCCTTACCCTTACCCATATTACAACCTTGAAAAGTCATTTGATTCATAATTCCGGATGTGACCTTTAATGGTGGAAAAATGAAATGATTTGCAAAGTTATGGAATGTTATGATCATGAATGGTATTTGAGTGTGCCCATGAATATATCTTATTTAAACACATTTTCCATGTCTACCTCTAGATTGCTCAGTTTCTAAAGGTGATGAATGTTGATTGATCATGATTAAAAGCACTGAATGTTGAATTCTTACTATGGTTTTTGAAAGTCATTAACTTTTTCTTATGACTATCTATTCATGGGAAATATGGGAAATGAGTAAATTTTGTTAGGTTTATGATTATGAATATGATGTTTTATCCGAGGACGGTTAAAAGCTAAGCGTAGGGGAAATTGATATGTGCTTAATTGATTATATATTTATTCAATAACATTTAGTGATTAATGATACAAAAATGCTTAAGATACTCGCTTTAGTTTATCTATGGTTTTAGGTATGATTCAAAAGCGAAATAGCTAAAGTGAGTTGAAAGCACTATATTTGAGCTATTTTTCAGAGATTCACAATCCTTTGTCGTGATGGAGCAAGAATGAGAAAGATTAGAACAAGTAAAGATAAGAAAATGTATGAAGATGACGATTATATGTTGAAAACAAAAAGAAGAAGACTATAGGAGGGCTCACAACCAAACAAGAAACTATGGTTGTGACAAAGTTTTACATAGGAATGAGACACCTCTCATTCCCGTGAAAAGGTGTGTCATGGGTTTGACATACCACTCATACCCGTGCCACACAACTCACACTCGTTCATTGTTAGATAGCTCACCCGAAACCCTACCCTTTTAGTATAAAATGTAACATTTGACAATAGATGTTTATGCTTCGTTTCAAGAAAACATTCAAAGGGGTGGAAGGCTTGATTTTGAAGAGAAGAAGGGGAAGAACTCTAATCCCTTAGAGACCTATGAAGAACTAACTTCTAGACATCAGTTCGAAGGTGATATCAATGCCAACGAACCTAGTTATGCATATTTTTCATTATGTTTGCTATTCTTACTCTCTTTAGGGATTGATGATGATATCCTATACATATGGATTTGTGTTTTCATGTATGAATGATATTTTTTCTCGTTCTCGTTAGATTGTTTATGGATGAACCCATTGCTAGAATTTCAATATAATCTATAATTGTTATTGTGAGATTCGTTTATGGCAACTAATGGTTTTGATTCATTAAGGATACGATAACTTAGGTTAAATGACTCGAGCTTGTGTGTTTGTTGCCTTGATTAATCTGTTTTCCTAATTCGTAATGCGGTTGTCCAATTAAATCAAGAGAGCTTATTCTAGGTTGTTCGATGATTAGGTTTATTTAATGAGCTCTTCTTAATTAATCAATACATAAGGGAAAACTGGGGTTAACAGAGCTTATTATTAACCTATGATTAATAGTTACTAAGAGAGGTATAAGAACAACAATTCAATGAAATATGTTCAACAGAGTGTGGGTCGAGATTGAACTGATGACCGCGTCCTTAACGAATTCATCACTTTCATCATTTTTGCATGTTTCCTTTATTTTGTTTTCATTACTTTAGTTTTATTCTCTAAACACCGATTATTTTCATTTTAAAAGCTTTACACACTGTCTTTATGGGATCGACATAGACTCACCACTGCTATATTTATAGATCTAGTTATTTTGAGTTGTGTTATGATTTGCTACTTCATTATGACCAGCAAATTAGCTAGAAGAATATCACCTTTCAAATTTCTTAACTCTCATCTAAAACATCCTTAACTCGAACCTATTATCTCAGCTGTTGTCATTATGACTTTTTAGGGTTTTAAAGCTTTTCAATATCTCCAAATGTTGAAAATAGTCAAATTTGATTATATAAAGCTTCTTAAAAACAACATTAATACTTTAAAGCTTAACAGGATTTCCTTAATTTAGAAGCAGTTAGTAATTAACCTTACAAACTCTTCGTTGATTAATAAGAAGAAGACTGAGTTGAAAAAATAATTACAAACTATTGAGGACTATAGGTCTCATCTAAAGCAAAAGTTAAAGACTCAATGGATTCAAGAAGGTGACAAAAATACCAAATATTTCTTCAATGTCATTCAAGACATAAGAAACAACACAAAATAATCTCTCTTAAGGATAGTTATGGTGAGCTAGTGTATGATCAGGAAGAGTTGGAAGAGATGGCTAGAAGACATTTCAAGGATATTAATGGAGTATCAACACATGCCTTAGCTTCTCTGATAATCTAATTAATAGAATGAATGGTTCAATAGATCTAAACTATCATTCTACATTACTCAAACAACTCATAAATGAGGAGATTAAAGGATTTAAATTTTTCTTTCATCTAAACAAGTCCCCAGGTCCAGATGGCTTCAATGCCAAATTTTTTAAGAGAAATGAGATGTCCTTCAATCATCATTTTTAAATACAGTGCATGAGTTCTTCAAAAGTGACAGATTGCTTACTGAAATGAATAATACTTTACTAGTCTTGGTTCTTCAATAATCTAATCCTAAGAGTTTGAATGATTATAAACCAATATCTTGTTGCAATGTAGTGTATAAGATCAATGTTAAAATTCTTTCTAAGAGGTTGAGGGTTACCTTACCTAGATTAATCAATCAAATTCAAGGTAAATATGTCCTGTTTTTTAAGTATTTGGCATGTTTTCTTACGTAATAGGTTATTATTATGTTGTTTTGGGACTTATTTTGTGTGTTTTTGTTTACTTTGATCTTTATGGTTGTTCTTTTATGTTTGATGTTGGTTTAGGGTAAGAATTGATCATTTTGGCGTAGGAATTAAGGGTGGACTCCTTTATGATTAAGCTAGGGTCCAAGAGAGGAGAAAAGAAGTGGAGCTGTAGAACAAGAACCCACCATCATGGGAATGGGCCTGTTTCCCACAACCATGGGAAATCTCTTCAGAATGTTTCTGCCACATTAACCCACGATTGTGGGAAACACAGGGATATTTCACACGATCGTGGAAACTGGAGGCAGAATGAACACGCAGGTTTCACTTGTTTTTAGGGTTTTATGACTTATAATGTAATATATAAGGCCACAAATCCCTAAGGTTGAAGGACGGTCGTGGGAAACTTGCCTCCTTAAGCTAAAAGACAGATTGAGAGCCTAGAGAGAGGTAGAGAATCAAGATTTTCATTCCCAATTGGGCAAAGAGCACATCAATTCTAGATTTTCTAGATTTGGGAAAAGAAGAGGAGGAGCTTGCTTTATTTAGTTCTTATTTTGTTTTTTTCTCTTCCAACATCTTTATTATGGATTGTTTGATTGTTAGGGATGATAATGATATTATGAGTGGCTAAAATATTTTTTAAGTTTTGTTGTTTGAACTATTTGTGAACCTTCAGTTATTGATTTAAAAATAAAAATATTTATGTTATTTATTAAGCTTAAACCTTGCAACAAATCGATACAGTGAGCTTAGTAATCTATGTTAAATATACAACTAGAGTTGGCTTTTAATAGACCTATAGATAACAAGTTATTGATTTATTAGGAAGATATTTCAATAGATTATTATACTGCCTATAGGATAGCATCACATCTAGTTGAATGTTTAGGAAAGGCTTTGCATATCGAGAGATCCCATATTTAATCCTAATTTATTTAACTAATGACATTTAGTTACACCTCAAGAGAGGGTAGCTAAAATTTTAGGAAATCTTAGGACAAGCATAAATTGAATCAATTAACCAGAGGGGAGCAAATAGGGATAATGACAAGTCCTAATTTTTAATCTTGATTTTCTTCAAGTTTGATTTTATGTTTTTGGCTTTGGTTGTGTTGTTTCCTTTTACCTTTAGTTTTTCTTTGTTTTACTTTTCTATTTAAATTTGTTTGAATCGATTTCTTAAACAAAGAGCAACTTGAATTAAGTGGTGCCTAAGCACAATCCTTGTGGGATCGATATCCACTTTTTACTACAAGTTACAACCTGTATACTTGCAATTTTAAGCATAAAACTAGTAGTTTGTTTTACAACCAACAAGTTTTTGGCGTCGTTTCTAGGGATTGTTTGTTTAGCATCTTGTTTAGTTTGTATTACTTTGATTTAAGAGTTTTTTTTATACTTTTCCTTGTGTATTTATAGGTGTATGAACACAAGGAGCATGCAAACATCTACTGAATTTAATGATGAAGAGTTATCGAATATCACAAGGCACGAACCAGAGTTGAGAAGAGCGAAGTGCCAAGACAATATACAAAGAAATATGGCAGAAAAAGGAGAGCAAGGAGGAGCTAAAAGGACATTGATGGACTTTATGAGGCCAGGTTTTAGTCCTCAAGGAGTTGCAAGGCCAGTGATTCAAGCTGGTAATTTCGAGATCAAGCTAGCACTCCTTAACATACTTCAGAGTAGTGTGCAATTTTATGGGTTATCCAACGAAGATCGCAATGCCCATCTTGCAAATTTTTTGGAGATTTGTAACACCTTTAGGTTTAATGGGTTGTTTGAAGATGCCTTGCGGCTGTGATTGTTTCCTTTCATTTTGAGAGATCGGGAAAAGGCATGGTATAACTCACTCAGTTAAGGGTAGATCACTACTTGAGAACAGCTAGCCCAAGCATTCCTTGCTAAATACTTCCCTTTGACCAAGACAACAAGAATCATAAAGGAAATCTTAAATTTTCAACAAAATAATGGGGAGTCTTTATATAAAGCTTAGGAGAGGTTTAAAGAATTACAGAGAAGTTGCCCTCACCACAACCTTCCGAGGGAGTTCCTTTTGCAAACATTCTACAATGGTGTAAATCAGAGTACAAGAGGAACCATTGATGCAGCTGCTGGAGGATCTTCGATGAGAAAAACTATCGATGCAGCTCATGATCTTTTGGAAGAGTTAGCGAGCAATAGTCGTATGTGGTCAAGTGAGAGGAGTAGATAGGGGTAAAAGGAGCAGTAAGGTATGATCCCAATTGACTACATTACAACTTTACAGGCACAGATCACAGCCCTCACCAAGCAGTTAAGCAACATACAAGGAGCATCTTCATCTATAGCCAAAGCTATACAATCACAGTGTGAGTTATGTGAGCATTGCACAACAGAATACTTCTTATTGGGAGCTGGTAGCACAGAACAGGTAAATTACTTAAGCCAACCACAGCGAGGTAACAGTTCGTACTATAATACTTATAAACCAGGGTGAAAAAACCATAATCTAGAGATTTGAGTGAGACAAATTTCTCATGAATTTTTTAAGAGAAGTGTGGAAGACTCTCTGAGAAATATAGAATTACATCAACGAGAGCAATATGAAGCTATCACACTTAAGAATGGGGAGCAGCAACAAGAACCAGTGGAACACCAAGTTGAACACTGCCTTATTGAAAACCAATAGATGAAGAAAGAGGATGAAGAAAAGAATGTCAACCCTCCATATTGTTCGCTAGTTCTTGATATACCATGTGTGAACATTGAAAAATCTCTGGTAGATGTCCATGAAAAGAACCTTATCCTTTGAATTAATGACGACCAAGTGACATTCAACATGAATGATGTATTAAAGAATCTGAAGGAGAGTAGCTCATTCAGGACAACTGATGTATTAGAATCTTTTAAAGAACAAAAGGACAAAGAACATATGACAATAAACATCGAGTTTAAAGAAGCTATGAATATCTCTATTCATGAAGGAAAAGAAGTAAAGAAGATGAAGGTGATTAAAGAAGCAAGAGAGCAACTCACCTTTTTATAGGACAAACTATTGGATTCAATGAAAGATTCAGGGAGTTTTGTTATTCCCTATTTTATTAACAGTTTGTTAGTGAAAAGGACATTACTGAAATTAATTGGTTTTCTCAACTTTATCAATATTGTCCTTCTGATCATTTTGCAATTTGTAACATACTTACAGGCTACAAAACAAAAATTAGGCATCATAGGGGGAAGCAAGCCGCTTATAATTGATCGTGGATGAGTTTTAAAGGATAAAGGTCAAGCTAATAACCATAAATTAGCACGTTTACTAATTAGATTTAAATTGTTGTGTAGTTGTTTTAAATTCTTAAATAAGTTTTGATTGATTTGGAATGGTTTCGATTGCTAATTCTTTTACTCTCTTGAGTTACTTATAAGATAGAGAAACACTCTCGATGTCAAGCAAATTTGGTCTCAACACTATCGCCATCACCATAAATGGTTTCGTGTTCTAACCCTTTTCTTTTCATTTTTTGTATGTATTTTCTTCTTATATTTTTTGAATATTATGTTTTATTTCCCCCTGGTTTGTTTGTGTACCCTTCTCACATTGAGCACAATTTGTTTTTCAAGTGTGGGGAGGGTTGATTTTACCTTGAATGTGAATTTTACATCTTGCATGATAGTTTGTTTAGGTTGCATGATGTGAATTGTGTGAATATGTCAATGGCTAGGACTTAACGGGATAGATTTATCCTTAAACATAGTCTTTTAGGTTGTGAAGAATTATTAGCTTGTGAAATTAGTGACCTAAGTTACTTAGGGCTAAATATGCTGGTTAATTAGGATCTGATGCTAGTCCATTATTTGCCATAATCATTTATAATTTTAGGCCAAACAAATACATGATATTATTAGTACATTTTCATGAGAATGATTAGCTAAAGAAACAAGGTCGGAAAAATTTTGGGTTAAAAAATTGTTTAATTTTAACTAAAATAACTATTCTGCTAGGTTTTGGGTTATGAATAGAGCTAGTAGCTAGTTGAGAATGTGATGTAGCTGAGTAACGTGATCGACACGCATCATAAATGCGTGCCTTCGTGTAAAAAGGCTATAATAATATTCCAACCAAGCAGCTTAGAAACATCATGACTTAGTGAGTAACCAGATCGACATCAGTCACAAATATTTGCCTTCGTGTAAAAGGACTAGGTTCATGTCCTTAAAAAAATCAACAAAAATCATGTTTTCAAATAAAAAACCTACCAAACTTGTTAGTAACTTGATTTTTCATGAAAACCTACTGAGGAATAGCTACAGTTTTGTTTTTGACTGAATGATTATCAATGTGTGTGTGCAAGTGATAGAGGTGAATAGACTCAATATTAAAATTTTGATTAGTCTGTATATTTAGTCCAAGGTGCTTAGACGTGGATTTCTCTTGTTAATAAGTTAGAACGACTTAAAGGATTGTGTTTATATTTAAATTTGTTTCGCTAAGTTGAATCCATTATCGCATTATTGCAAATGTGTATTTTGTGTTTTCTTGATTGTTTGTTATTTTGTTTGCTTGAGAATAAGCAGACTTTTAAGTGTGAGGATGTTGATAAGTGTAAATTGCATCGTGTTTTAGGGCATAGTTTGATACGTGTTTAGCCATTAATTCGATCATTTAGTTTGTGTTTAGGTTAGAATTGTGTTAGTTTGTTAATTATTTGTGTTTAAAGTGGTTTAAGGGTTAGTACAAGCTTTTGAGCTTAAATATTATGTTTTTGAGGTACCTCGATGTGTTTGCTAGTGTTTCAAGGTCAATATCAAATAACGGAGAAGTTTCGGAAGACATTCAGGCCGAAACAATGGCCCACGATTGTAACAGAAGCTCCAGGAATGGCCCATGCCACGATCGTGACTGTCATGATCGTGGCCTACGTCCGACAAACGTGCAAACGCTCACAAACTTCATATTTGGAGGGATTTTTTAAACCTTTCGGACCCCAAAAAAATCCTATTGTTACCCAAAACATTAAAGAGTATAAAAAGATCATAAAGAGGAGAGAAAAGGGATCTTTACATTCAGCCACTCTTGGAAACCCTAAAGAGAGAGAAAAAGAAGAGAGGGAGAAGAAGAAGAGGACGAAGGAGGAAGAAGAAGTGGATCCAAATGTCGCTGCTCCTCGGATCAAGTGGTATCCCGATGCCACTGCCTTCCCGATTTGTCTAACCTAAGTTCCATTTTCTCTTCATTTCCTTTTTCTTTTAAATGTATAAAGTTGAGATTGATTATATGGAAATGGATTTCGGGTTGTTGACAATGTTCTGAACTCTCCTTTGAGATTTTACTTTGAGTTAATATTGATTTAGTTACTTTTGTGTTTATTGGTTTGGGTGTTGTGAGACTCTAGTAGAGCATCTTAAGATAGGAAATTTTGAAGCAAGATCAGTTGGTAGATTTAGAGCAGGATCATATGGCAGATTTAGATTACGAAGGGGCTATAGAGGAGGACGTCATTCATATACATACCCAGGCTTGAACCGTTTAGGAGTGGAAGTCAATTCATCAAAACTAGGAAGAATGGAAATATTTGATAATGACTTATGACAAGTAGGAAAGAAAATTTGATTTTCAAAGAAAACAACATTAAGAAAAGCACGGACCTTTTAGAAGAAGAATCATAATAAACAAATCCCTTGTGATTTGTACTATATCCCATAACAAATTGAGTTGAAAGTTTATGACGTTCATTCAGAGCCAAATGAATGAATCAAAAACAACCAAATGTATGCAGATGCACATACTGAGGATTATATAGATGGAAATAAGGAGACTCAAGGTGTAGAGTTTGAGAGGGTAGTCTATTAATAAGATTAAATGCTATAGATAAAGCCTTGACCCAAAACTTAGCTGGAACAGAATATTCAGGTAACAAAGTACGAATGACTTCTAAAAGATGACGATTCTTTCGCTCTGCCACACCATTTTGTTGAGGTATATGGGGATAAGAGCATTGAGAGAGAATACCTTTGTCATTCAAAAACTATTGAAATTCATTAGACATATATTCTCCACCATAATTAGATCAAAGAACTTTAATAGCAGTAGAAAATTGGGTTTCAACATGAGCAACAAATATCTTGAATATCGAAAAGACCTCAAATTTGAAACGAAGAAAATAAATCCAAGTAAACCGACTATAGACATCAATAAATGTCATAAAATACTTATAATGTGCATGAAAAATAACAGGTGTGATCCCCAATACATTACTATGAATAATATCTAAGCATTCATTTGTATGACTATTAGCAATAGGAAAAGGAAGAACTTTACTTTTGCCCAATTTACAAGTTAAACAATCAAAAGAAAGACTTGAAAATTGTCCATTATTACCCAATAAACCAGAATTCAACAAATATGACAATATAGTAGAGTTATGGTGTCCTAAACGTTTATTCCATAGTGCATTTTTATTGATAACAGTAAAACAAGCTAAAGAAACATGACTAGGAATGGAAATATGCAAAGGAAACACATGTCCTACTGTAGGCCCCATCGCAATCACCACTCCTAATACCTAGTCTTGCACACAACAACCATCATGAGAGAAATGTACATCATATTTATTTTCTACTAATTGGCCAACCGAAAGAAGATTATTGGAAAGTCCAGGTGATATAAAAACATTGTTGAAAATTGGAGTAGTATCACCAATACTAGTAATGGACAAATTGCCTCCATTAGCAACTTGGATATATTCTAAACCATGATATGGATGAACATTTTTCAGCAACTTAGCTAAACTAGTCATGTGGTTGATTTATCTTAAAGATTTCATTTCAATTGGAATTTGGTTATTCACCATATACGAGGATCCCCACTAAGCATCCATGGCTGAATGGGTAAAGCGCCCAACTCATAATTGGCGAATTCATAGGTTTAACTCCTACTGGATGCATGCCAAAAGGTACTGTTAATAATCCTGCAGGTACTTAAACCATTAAATGAACACCCAATAACTTATTGGGTACTGTATGAAGTATTTGAAATACGGGAAAGAAATACCATTCAGGCAATATTTCCAAAGGAGTTACAAATGGATCTGGGGGTTCACCAATCATTGATGGTTCTAGAACCGTTGATCCTACATTACATGCAATAGTACCTAGAATTACTACTGAAAAAATATATAATAGATCATTGGGCCATGCGGGAAGAATCTTGCCATACTTTTTTTTAAATGGACATTTATATAACAAGCTTTGACATTTGACATATATAACAAACTTTTGGCAAAACATTGAGAACCTTTTGAATCAAGTAGTCTCTCAGTGTCAGTGTCCGCCCAGCAGTTTGGTAGCTCGCAAGGCTCATAACCTTAAGGTCACGGGTTCAAATCTCGTCTCCACAACATTCCTTTCTGCAAAAAAAGTTGTCCCTATTCACTTTAACTGTTAATTAATCCTTCTGACCTACAGCATAGTTTTTTATTTTTATTATTCTATATATATTCGAATAAAGATTAATATATCAAAAAAAGATTATGGAAAATTAAACTAAAGATTTCCTCTGTAAAGAACTATTTGGGAGTTTATCAACTGCAATTTTTGTTTTCTACTTTTAATGACTTTTTTCATAATCCTTTTTTTTAACAAATTTGATTGCATTCAAAATATCCACAAATGTAATTGAATCTTTTTTTATCATAGACTGCCATATTTTATAACGACAAAAAGTAATTTTATCTTTTTTTATCTTACTAAGAGATAAGAAGAAATACGCCCTCACCCTATATATTTTATACCCTCCCCTAGAAAGAGACTTGTAATACCTACCTAATTTTACCTTGATGCCTAAGACTTGAAAAGGATGAGACTATAATTTGTTGCACCATTTCAGGAGTAAGAACATTGGGTTGAGCATTTTGATTGATAACTGACATAGTTGAGGGACAATTTTGAGATGATTAGTAGAAGAGTTGCCAACAGTTGCTTGAAAAATCGTGTTCAAACGATTTTGAGGATGAACTGAACAATCTTTGATGATGTGCCCTTTCTTTTTACAATAATTGCCAAATTTTTTGGTACAATTTGTACCAATATATCCATAATTCTTGCAACTAAAACACTGAACTTTGCTTATGTCTCTACTTTTGCCTTTTCCATAAGCTAAAAATTCCATTTGTGTTGTGGTCATTTGCTTTTGGTCAAGAGTGTTTTGTGTAAGAAGACGTTGTTCTTCACAAAACAATTAACTAAAACACACATCCAAAGAAGGAGGAGGATGACGGTTCATCAAATTAGAATGAACATTTTCAAAATCTAATCGTAGCTTCATCATAAACTGATCACGCTTGCTAATTTCATGAACACTCAATACATCAGTAAGAGAATCCTTAGATAATACAACATAAACTATATTAGAAAATTCAATCCATAAATTTTGAAAACCAGAATAGTAATCCTAAATCTATAAACTCCCCTTAGTATAATTGGCAATCTCACACTCCAATTGAAATCTCCTGGCTGAACTGGTTTGATTGTAAATCTTTTTCAAATATTCCCACATTATTTGAGTAGTTTTATAAGAGTGTAAATTAAGAACAATTTGAGAATCATATGACCCAATAATCCAAGACATCACTCTTGCATCCATGATCTACCATTGGGCCAATTTAGTAGTAGTATCTGCTGGAGCTGGATCAGTGCCATCAATATGTCCCCATAACTCTTTTCTAGTAACATACAATTGAAATTGAAATTCAAATACTAATTAATTCTTCCCCATAAATTTGACACAAAATTCATAGTTATTATTGCTAGCCACTTGCATAAAAGCAATTCAGTTAACCAAAATACGTGAGCTTCCTCTCTACCCAAACCTGATCTGAAGCCTAAATTAACTCTGTAGAAATAAAATCTACAGTGACCAAGAACGACAAGAATAGAATCTGTAGTGGGAAAAAAAAATCAGAATTTGCAAACCAAGAATGACTAGAAATTTCAAAACTCTAATAGCAAAGCTCTGATACTATGAAAACTTTAGAATTGATATAATTTTGATTGAATAGCTCAATGCTTTTTGGTTTTGATTTCATTGAATAAATAGATACATACATAATAATTAAAAGATGATTTACAAACTGATTGCAGAGATCGGCTGATTTGTAGGGATTCTAAAACTGATTTCTCTCTATTTATAGCTATACAATATAAATCTGGAAAGATAAAATAAATAGGTTGTACAAAATAAATGATTGATATATATGGCAACAATTCAAGATGAATCAAATGTATTGCTACTATTAATCACTTTCTTACATATAGTTGAAGATGGAATATGCTTAATACATAAAGAACAAGGTTTGGAGAATGTCTAACAGTATGGTTCATAATTTTTGAGTTAAATGGAACCCAAATTTTATGATTAGGATGTATTTAAAGGTCATAGTTCATTTTGTTTTAAATAATTTAACATGTTATATTATAAATGTGCTATTCCTTACTTCATTATAAAGCCCAAAGAATTTGTTTTATAGTTATTTTCTAATTTTCCTTTAGTTTAGTTGTTATCGTAAGCTGATCAGGATTCCTTTATGATATTAAGGATCATAATTTAAATAGTATTTCTAGAATTCTAATTAAGATAATATTTGTAGTTAGTGTTTTAATCTTTATTACACTTGATATGGAATGTTCTTTTTCTTTTAGGCTCTAGTTTTTCTTTCCTTTTAGGATTCTAGTTCTTTGGAAGTTTATGTTTGATCCCGTTTCCAGAACCCAACTCCTCTTGCGACAAGTCTTGAAACGTGAGCACTAAATTTTTTTTTCAATAGCATAAACCATTTGAACCCTTATTAGACTTCATCAATTCATCTTCATGCTCATAACGATCCAAAAACTCACTTACAATAGTTCCATGGTGTGCCCAAACCAAATTGTCACTATGATCAACCTCGTTTCTCCCATTTGCAAACCAAATTTGGAAATCTTAAAATTAGAATTTCAACTTGACCTCTTCATAGAAATTATAGTTCTATGTCTCTTGTTCACTTTAAAGAAAGAATCATCTCAATCGGAGCTCTAAAGCTAAAAATATCATTAAAATTCCAAAACGTGCACAAAACCCTAATCATGCTCTCTTACCGACCTCTTACTTGCTCTAATACAAACTTCCTCAAATCAACTCCAAATGCTACAAAATTTTATGAAGAGATAGCTACATGTATTAGAAAACCACGTCCATAAGAATCACCTCAATCGGAGGTCGGATGAGGGAGTTGTGATCAAAAGAATATACCATGCTCATTCCCCAAAATCAAATTGAACATACTTTGGCGCGATTGCCATAAGTTTTTCTACAAATGTCCAAATTCTTTCGTTCTTATGCCATTTTATAGATAACATCGAGATCTACAACTCGTATTAGAGGCCTTAAAGTGATATTCTACCTCAAAACTGGTCAAAATTTCAAAATACTGTGGCCAACCCGAGCATGTCCGTTAAACGGACATGTACTGGCCAAACTGTCCATTTTCACCCGAGACAGTCCGTTAAACGGACATCCATGTCCGTTTAACGGACACACACTGTCCAAAGTGTCCAAAACCATCTGAGAAGGTTCGTTAAATGGACTCCCATGTCCGTTTAATGGACATACACTGGGCAAACACTCCAAACTCCTTCCACAGCCGCTCCAAAACTTCCACACTCAAGTCTAACAACATAAACACTTTTAATCTTGCACGATTCACTT
>JANZLH020000147.1:2236857-2259859 GCA_026770325.2 Erythroxylum fimbriatum | reverse complement strand
CAAATGGAGATTAGAAGTTAGCACCTTCTGTAACACAACATAAATTTACTACACATGCATACTCACTAATGCATGTATCATGTTGTACATTAAAGCCAACCTTAAGATGTCGTCATCTAGCCCTTTGGGTTGTAATTACAATTCTAATATTGACCCTATTATCCTATAGTTTTTCCTATCCTAATATAATGCAAAATTTGCATATTTTCCAAAAAATGAAAGGACTTCCAATAATTGATTAATATTTAATTTTTTATCTATCATTTCAATTTAAAAGTTTATGGGACATTCAACACATAACTTATTATGGCGGTTGAATAAATTTATGATAATTCTTTTAAAGGATCTGATATAAGTTACATAATTGATAGATTCGTAGAATTGCATTGAGTATAGTAGCTTTTTATATATTTATTTTACCCTTTTTTTGACTAAATTTGTTTTTAAATCGATTTTTTATCTAATCAATCACCAATTTTAACTATTTGATATTACGTATAAAAATTAGTAAACATGATGGGACGTAATATATCACTAGTAACAATAAATTACAGAAGCTACAATCAATCTATTATAATTCAATTTTTAAATATAATAAATAAACATGTAAAGTAATTTATCGCCTAACATTGTTAGTTAAATATTTTAAATATAAGAATATCAATCTAAAGTTTCCAATAATCAAACGTGATTACATTTTAATTATTTCTTTATAAGATCAATCTTTAGTCATTGTAAATATAATACCAAGCTAATAGGAATTTTGTTTGGTGATGATAGAACAATATGAATAAAATTTAAATGTACATAATTACCTACCATATTTAAATTATGTTAAAATGTTAAAAATTTTCATTAAAAAATTTTGAAGGTATGAAACTATTTGGTATCAGTGCAAGATTTGGTTTTTGAATTTTAATACAAAAAACAATGTTTCTTATAAAATTATATTTGGTTGAGTTTTTATGTTTTAAGCAAATGTAATATTCGTAGTTAGTTGTCACAACTTTGAGGCTGAGCGTTGCTTCTTTGTGACTATAAAGGCACAGGTTCAAGTCATAGAAATAACCTTTTTTGTAAAAATATAAAGGAAAGGTTGCGTACATTATGACCCTCCCCAAACTCTCGTAAAACAAGGAGCCTTCTGCACTTTTTTTATTTTTCTTTTATTTTAACTCAAAGACTTTGATTCACTCCAAATTACTTATTCTTAAATTTTACTATTTACTCTTTGAAGCTAAGATTTTCTTTAGTTTTATAGCTTTTAAAGTTACAACAATAAGATTTTTTTAAAAGTTTCCTATATTTCTTTCTATTTTCACTTTTTCATGTCAATTTATAGATTTTGGAGTATAAATTCAAGGACCCAAATGAGCTATGCTATAATATGGTGATTTGCAATTATTAGAATAAGGATACGATATCTTTTAAAGAGATATTTTTCAGTCTTTGATAAAGATTGGATTTTTAATCTTATGTATGTTTTGAATAATATGTTTATTAAAAGGAAAGTTATTGTAGAAGTTAATAATGTATTAATAAATTGGAATAGGTCCTGGTTCACTTATAAGTTGTAGCCTAGCCCATCACATATATTTTTGCAGGCTTACATCTATCATGAGGACATTGTATGGCCCTATTTTTTAAGCCCATTTGGTTTATATAAAGGCAGATGTGTCGCTTATGAGGGACCTAGATTCTCTTTAGCTTCACTATCCACTTTCTCTTATAGCACTTTCTCTTTCTTGCATATATACAAGATCAGATATACTCTGCATTGGCAATTCTCTACAAAGGATTTTGTGAGGTTGTAAAAGCCCCACTCATATTGGAATGAATAGTGGTATGTCAAAATTCCTAATTCTTACATTGTCTTCTAATAACTTGTCTAAGTATTTGCTGAGCTTCTTAATTGATAACAATATGTTTTTTTGCTTCTCCAATTGAAGGAGATTAGGCCAATAAAAATTCTTTCTCAACCTTCTCTAACTGTATAGTTAGACCACTAATTACTAATTTAAGGATTTAATCAGGGACAATATTTATGGCCCTACCTTATCTTGGTGGCTTGCAATGTGTTCTCTAATTCTTTTTACATATTCCCCTAGGAGTTCCTCTTTCATATTTTGCACTTCTCTAAAGTGCCAATTATTCTACTCGGTCTAGATATTGTAAATTGTTATCCTTAGTAATTACTGATTTCTCCTCCCCTCATAATGAGTTATCATTTCCTACCCATACTAACATATCCATATAGTTAAACCACCTTTTGTGAACCTAACATGATTCTTGAACTTTAGCCCAAATCCATATAATTAAAGAATTTGCATTTAAAGAAGAGGTGGTTTAGGATCCTGCCTCTTCCTTGCACAACAGGCAAATATTAGGAACATTTAAGAAGCCTAATTTTTTCTTATATGAATAGTCCTTACTTGACCACTAGCCACAATAAGAATGAGACCTTCAATTAACTATTCTAGATCTTCTTGTTCCATTTCACCTTAACCCTAGTTCCACTCAATACTGCCCTAGAAGACTTCGTGGAGAATTTCTCGGAGGGTGATGAGTTTAAACATACTTATCCTTGTTACTTGGGATAGGATTGTGTTCAGGTATATAAGTAGCTACTTTTGGGGAAACCTTTCCCATTGAATCCCTTTGATCCTCTCTTTCTTCTTAGATTTGTAAGGGATCTTGTTCCTCTAGGTTCTTTATATATTAGATATATATAGAGGCCTTGCACTGCTCTAGTTGTCATAGAGTAGGGAGGCTCTTTCTACATTCCTACCACAAATTAGAAAGCTATTACCATAGGCTTCCTTTGCTTTCCATTGTTTCCCACATCCTTTTAGCAATTATAATCTTGTTAGTTAGGCTGACTAAATATTGAATGCCCAAACCTCCCTCTACCAGAGGTTTATTTATCTCCTTCTAACTAACTTTGGACATTTTCCTCCCAACATTCTTACCCTCCTAATGACATCTCTCAACATCTATTCCAGAGACTGAATCACTTCCTTAGGAAAACATATATGGGCCAACTAATATAGATGTAGGAAATTCAGTATTGATTTTACCGAAATTGCCCTTCTTATATCAGAGAGATCCTTATTACACTAGGATCCTAATTTTTTTTTAACCTTCTCTAGGAGAGGGGAGCATTCTCTAAAATGTAATCTTTTTGTGGATAAAGGAAGGCCTAAATAGGTAAATAAAAGTTCACTAATTTGTAGTCCAATAATCATAGATAACCAATCTACTTCCTTTGAGGCACTTAAGGAGAGGATCAGTACACTTTTCCAAGAATTTGTTAGCTCGATAATTCTTTAAACATCCTTAGGGAATAGGTTAAGTTAAATACTAACCTTTTATTAGCTTTAAAGAACATTATGAGGTCACCTGTGAAGTTCAAGCTGAAGTTTTATTTCTTTACATTTCCTACATTAGTTGAAGTGAGGTTCATAGAAATATTGTGATTAACCAGTCTTGTAAAAACTTCCATACCCAATATGAATAAATAAGGGGATGGAGAGTCTCCATGTCTTAAACCTTTTCCCTTTAAACAATTTGGTGAGTTCACTATTGATTATGACACTAAAAAGGGGAGTAGTGATACACTCCTTTTATTCATTCCCTATATCTATTAAGAAATCCAAACACCTCTAGGACCTATAGGATGAAATTCCAACTTATAGTATCATATACCTTCTAGAAGTCAATCTTAAGGGCACATTTTTTTTAGTGAATTCCTTCTGCCATAGCCCCCTAAATAGTTCTTGTGCTATTAGGACATTATCACCCATTTACCTACCTTCCAAGAATGCCCTTGATTTTCACTAATCATAGAGCCCAACACTCCTTTCATTATGGCTTCCAACAATTTAGAAATAATTTGCAAGAAGTTATATGGGTCTGAAATCTGCTAGTGGGTGAGAATGTTGGACTTGGGGACCAAGGTGACAAAGGTTTTGTTAACCTATTTTCGTATCCTCCTTTTCTCACAAAATTCCAGCATAGCTTTTGTCACCATATATTTGACTCTTGACTAAGCATTTTGACAGAAATTGCCGTTGACTCCATCATAGCTTGATGCTTTAGAAGGGTTCATCTCAAAGACCATTCTTTAAACTTCTAATGCAGTGAAAGGTCTATTTAAATGCTCCACCATTTCTAAACTGACTTTAAAATTGATGAAGGATCTCAGTAGGGCTAAACTTGATTGAGTAATAGTAGTAGTACCAATAAAATTCCCAAAATATCTGAAAGCTTTTTGTTTCAGCTCCTCTTAAGTTGATAAGGTCTCACCATTGCTAGTACACAATGAGCTAGTTCTATTAATCATACTTCTATCTTTTATACATTTATGGAAATATTTGGTGTTTTTATCCACCTCCTTATACCATGTTAACCCTGCTCTTTGCTTAAGAATATAATTACGGGCATTTGTGACTTTAATATACTATTTCACTGCTATCCTCTCCTTAGCATAAAGCTTTAGGTTTTTAGGTTGCAAATATAGGTCTTTTGTGTGTTATACATTTCCGTCTTAGTCTCCTCCATTTTTAGGCTTGTGTTTGAGAATTTCCTAGGGTTGAGACCCTTTAATTCCTACATAATAGCTTCTAGCTTTCTACAGAAGATATGATGCTGATGGACATTCCTTTCCTAATAACTTCATCAAACCCTGGATCCTCAGCTAGGAAATTGTTGAATCTAAATAGAGATTTCTTTTTGACTTATTGGTCATATTCTAAACCACGATAGGGGGATGATCAGAAATTGAGGGATCTATAAAAATTATTTTACTTTTAGAGAAAGTATTTAGCCAATCACATTAACTAGGGCCCTATCTAGATTTTTTTCCCTCTAGTACCATTTAGAGGCTTGTTTGTTGCTCTATGTGAAGAAGCAAATTTCCATTTTCAAGTTTGTTACCCCTATTTTTTGTACACATTCCCTGAACTCTCCATTAAAATTCTTGAATCTTGGTTCCCCTCAGCCTTATCTTGGTGCAGTGTACTGTTGACATCCCTTTAAATGAGCTAAAGGCCTTACATGATACAATTATCTCTCCAATTTGTCCCACAGTTGTCTCCTCTGAAATATGAAATTAGAGCCATAAACAAAGGTTGCTACCACATAATATTTATCTTAGATCATTTTGATAGTAAGATGTATTACGTCTTTCCTATAGTCAAAGGCCATGCTAATTCTACTAAGAAGGTGATGGCGATGATGGTTTGAGAGCCCCTCCTAAGGACTCCCCAAAATCCTTATCCTAGTGATATTTTCCTTTTTATATTTCCAATAAATCAATTATAGCTTATTTGGATCCTTCCACAAAATCCTTTTGAGCTACTAGTTTATTTGGGTAATTAATAGCACTCCCCCCTTCCCCCCACATTTCAAGAGACAATAGACATTAACTTAGCTATTTAGATTTAGGCCTGTTGCACTTAACTTTCCTCCCTGTCCTCTTCTTATTTCCACTTTGGAATCTTTCCAAGTTAGATTTGCTGCCCTCTACTGTAAATCAATTGCCCACTATATTATCCTCATAACTCTCTTGTAACTTCGTGAAATTCCCTCCACCTACTGGTGGGATTGGTTATACTATTTCTATACTAGGAGTGTCACTCTAACCCCCCAAGATTCCCTTCCTTTGTATAGGGCTTCCTTCAGTTTCCTCTACTAAGGTGTAGTTTGTTGACACCTCTCTTGCACACTTTGCGTGGCTTGTTGTCTTAAGCTTTCAGTATACCATCATTCACCTCTAGCCTTGGCTTTGGAGTAATCATATCCTTAGTTTGGTCTTCCATCCCTGTTAACTCCAGATAATCTCCTCACTTAAAATTCCTTCTAGTTGTTACCCATTCCTTTCCTTGTCATTTCAAAGAGGATTTCCAATAATATAAAACCAACACTTGATCCTCAACCATATTATATCTTTCTCCTAACCTCATAAGGGGAATGTAGTTTGGTAGTATTTTATCCAATTCCACAATAACATAAATCTTGATAAATCCTATTCTTTTCCTTTTGGAATTTGTTTCATCCATGTATAGAAGTTTACCTATAAAGATTGTTGGCATGCTTATCCCCTTAATGGACCAATATTTTAATGGTATGCTGTAAATATTATTTGAAAAAGGAACATTTTGGTGTTTGATTTCATCAAGTCTAATACTTGGTCTTTATAGCTGAATGAAAAATAGAACAACTGTGGATGTGCCAAGGCCCTGACTCTATAATTCTTTAGGCGACTTCTTCTATTGTAAATTTGAATAGCACATGATTGTATTTAGAGATTAAAACCACTTGTAAACCTTTCCTTTCTGTGTTTTTTATGCATTGTTTATAACATAGAATGGAGGTCTTTTGCTGAAGAAGACACAACTAAGGTGGAGTTTTAACTTTTGGCTCCTTCTCCCAAAACTTCAAGGTCTGGAGATATAATGAACTTGCCTTGTTTAGAAGAAGGGGCACAATGTTATAGAAATGAGCTTGATGCCTCACCAAACACTTGTTTTCCTCTTGCTTCTTGCCTAAGGTTTTAAGAGAAAAGGTTGACTATGTATTTTGTTTGGAAGAGAAACTTTGCCTACATTTTTGTCCTTCATTGTTTAAATAGGGTAGCATCAGATTGAGTAGCATAAGGAATTCATTAAGTTAGTTACTTATAATAGTAACTGATCTTAGGCAGCAAAAAGGGGGGGGGGGTTATAAGTGAAAAGACAATTCTCACCTTTGGTTAATTGTGTGTGAGAGAGAAAAAAAAATTCAACAAATGAAGGAATCAGAAGGACTAAGGTAAGTTATAGAGTAGGAGAAAGGGACATAAAGGACTGAGGGGTGAAGGATAAGTTAGTTGAGAAGAGTAAATGGTAATAGCAGAAAGTGCAAGATTAGCGACTTAGACAAAGTCCTTAGGTTAGTTGTGGAAGCACACCTAAGGAGGGAAGATGGAGAGAAGCATGGCAGTAGTAGTTGCTCAAAACTCTTACATGAGTTCTAAAGGAAAGCTAATTTTGACATACCTATAAGTTGCTAGATATAACTATAATATATTTTTTTGAATAAAATCAAAGGATTTTTTTGTATGTTTTTTAATAAATTAAGCATAATATAATTTTATCTTTTAGTTTTGATTTCAATTTTTTAAATTTTTAGAATTTACTTTTTAAGTTTTTGAATGGCTTTAAATTTATCACCTTATAAAATGTTTATATTAAGACTTTGAATTAAAATAATTTTAATCAAGCAAGTTTCTTACTATGTAAAATTAATTTAGACGTTTACATTTTATACTTTATGATACCACTATTAATTAATAAAAATAAAAATTTTAGATAAATTAGATTAAACAATTAAAATATTCTAATTAACATAATGTTGAAAGTTTACGTTTTCCCTTCCTAAAAACTAAGAAGATTTAATTCATTCAATAAATAACTCAAGAAAACAATTCATTTAGAAAATTACATTTCTATTGAATTATCTTGAACTAATTATTTAATTATCTCATTTTCAAATTAATTGAACAAAATTTGTCAACTTAAACAACTAAAATTCATTTGATATTGATAAATTTTAGAAAGAAAACATGTTGAATTACAATAAACTTAAATGAAGGAAAATAAAAAAATAAGCGTCATATACTTTTATTTTTATTAGACATATGTGTTGAAGGACATGTCCTAGAATCCACATGTTATATCAAACTTAAGTCCTCTATACCCTTCAGAGCCGCCAACGTGCCTCCAGGAGTTGATCCGCCGTGATGCGGACGGCGTGGTGCATTCTCGAGTTTGATTTTGTTTTTCGTATGTACCAAAAAAAAGTCAGTTCCAATTTTTTAAAATTTAATTTAATTTTTAATAAATTCTAATTAAACCTATACCCTAATTAAACTCTTTTAAAACAAACAAATTATAATTTTCAAATTCATTTATCACATTCACACCATCCAAAACATAAACAACTGTAATTTCCTAATTTTATTTATCTCGACCATGAAAATCGAGCAAAGCAATTCTCAACATTGTAAGATATTGGGAATTGCTTTGCTTTTATCCCATTTTATTACATTCCATTATGAAACCCTCAACTAAACGATAGAAGTGTGTTACGTTCTATCCCATTCCATTACTAACTTCTCAACCAAACAGGGCCTAAAGATTCAGGGATGATACATGAAAATCGAGCAAAGCAATGGCGTAGATTCTTTAAGGATATTTTTGTCTATCATTTACTTATTCCCTAAATTCTAAGATTAGATATTTTGTATATTTTCTTTAATTAAATAAAAAAACCTATTACTATAAATAGCCAAAGAGCCTGTAAAGGAATCGATTTTAGAAGAGAATAAAAACGGAACGAATCTGTATTCCATTGTGTAATTGCACCTCTCACATTCGAGGCTCTCGCTGTCTTACATTACATGTGTTTGTACCAAGTCTTAACTTATTAGGCAAAACGCAACGTATGCGTAACTTTTTTATAACGCCAACAAAAGGGGCAACTGTGAAAGAAGAAACAACCGCGGAGCTGTGCAAAAGGAAACGCACGCTCCCATTTCAACGTAAAAGAAATATCACGCTCAGCGCCGGCGCGTGCCTCTCTGTCTTCGTATTATTTAGTGTCACAAACTCGGTCCAAGGCTGTAGAGTAGACAATAGAAAGTAGAAACAACTCAAAAAAAAAGAAAAGAAAAACAAAACACAAAACAGATCCAGGCCAGAGGGCTGCAGATGTTGACACGTGGATAGCCACTCCTTATAATCGGATGCAAACCTATTTATATTCCGCACTTTAGTCTTCTTTATCCGATTTCCCTTTGTCCCCGCCCGATCCGTCCATTCCCTGTATCAACCCTAGAGGTCTCCTCCTCCTCCTCTCAGAATCTACATGATCAATATCCTTCGTATTATTCTCTCCTAGTTTCTTTTTGATACTTTCCCGTTCTTTCTCGAGAAACAAAAGGGGGGACTTTTACATACAGTAGAATCAGACGGACGGATTGGGAGGTAAGATGGCGACGTCGTCAACCACCAGCGCCGTTTACATCCATGTCATCGAGGACGTTATCAACAAGGTCCGCGAGGAGTTCCTCAACGGTGGGCCCGGCGAGAGTGTCCTCAGCGAGCTCCAAGGAGTAACATTTCTCGTCCTATTCTCACTGTATTAGGGTTTCGCTTCTTGTTCCTAGATTAGCGAATTGGTCTGTTTGTTTGGATCTGAAATGAGTGTGCTAGGGTTTCATATTGTTCTCTTTGTTTTTTAATTTTGAAACTGGGGTTTTCGTGTTTTGGATAGACTTGGGAGACGAAGATGATGCAAGCGGGAGTGATATTGGGTCCGATAGACAGGTCTTCAACTTCAAAGGCAGCAGGAGGAGGTCCCACTCCAGTTCACGACCTTAATGTACCCTACGAGGGTACTGAAGAGTACGAGACTCCAACTGCCGAGATGCTCTTCCCTCCTGTGAGTTTTACCTTCTCTTCATTGTCGTAGTTGTCATTTTCTGTCAATTGTTGACGTGGCAAGATTATAGTTTGCGTCTTCTATAAGCGACTACTTACCTGTATTTGCATCTGGAGTACATGTTCTTCGTTTGGTCTTTTGAATTTTGTGTGCTTTCTACGCTTTCCACCAAGGGGATGAATTAGAAGGCCTTTTGTATTGAGTTCACTTTCTGCTCTATGGGGTTCTGTTTGAATTCTCTATCTGTTCTTTTGCAAACTTCGACGCAGACACCGTTGCAAACTCCCTTGCAGACACCGTTACCAAGTAATGTCCAGACACCTTTACCTGGTAATGTGCATACGCCAAATGTGCAGACGCCTTTACCCGGAAGTGTGGACAATTCCTCAATGTATAATATTCCTACTGGAACTAGTAGTGAGTATCCCACCCCTGTGAGTGGTACTGTTGGCAGCACTGAATCAAAAGCTGGAAGGCCTAGCCCATACATGGTATCACTGTTTTGCTCACTTAAAAGATGCTATTTGAAAGCTTGTTCTGAGGGAGTGAATGTGTGTGGAAAATGTGATCTCTTATCTATTGGGAAGGGTTGGGATATGGGGGATGATGGATGAGGATAAAAAGATTATTGCCAGAGTTTATCTCTGCTTATCTGTTCATTATTATGGGTGTGCGCCAATGACTATTTCACCGTGTTGTTTTCTGCAGCAGCCTCCTTCTTCCTGGATGAATCAGAGGCCTCCTCTTGATGTCAATGTTGGTAAGCATGTTGTGACATCAGTGAATCTTGTTTTCTTCCAAGATTCTTTATAAGTAATGGTTTGGTTATAGCTTATGTGGAAGGGCGGGAAGAGCTGGACCGAGGAAACTCTCGCCAACCCCTTACACAGGTGACTGTTTGTTGCTTGTTATTGCTTATGTTTGTACAGCAGAATGCTGTATAACTGACCACTTTGGGGCTTGTCAATGTTGAAGGATTTGCCTTATTTTTCGAAATATATGGCCTTCTTCTTCTTTTCCTTATCACTAAATAAATCTAAGTTTTTCTGTGAGAATTAAGATTTGATTAAACTTTCAGGACTTCTTCACAATGTCTTCTGGTAAGCGAAAGCGTGAGGATCTTGCACCACAGTATAATAATGGTGGATTCATACCCCAACAAGATGGAGCTGGTGATTCTACATTTGCTGTTTTTCAGGTTCAGTTCTTACTCTACACATATAAGTATGTCAAATTGGCTTCAATCCATCAATGATCCTGAACCCTTAGCAACTGTCTTTGGCATGCCATAGTCCCTTTGTTTATCCTGCTTTCTCCCTTCTTGATTTTGGTCCTGGTTATAGGGGGGGAGATGTTTTTTGAGCTTTTCTAACTAAGAAAAGATGGTTCTGTTAGATGAATGTTCGAATCCAATGACTAGCTCTAATAGTTTATCTGTAATAAAAGTCAATGGGAGTTATTCAGCTGGCTGATACTTAATATAACAAGTTTTTGTTGCAATTTGCTACCATTTAGCAATATGGAAGTTGGAATTTGCCCATCTAATTAATATTGCCTTCATCTGACAAGCTAGACGGTTTACCTAGGGGTTCTCAGCATTCAGTTGTTATATGACAGATGCTTTGATTGGTTAAATGCTGGATGTGTAGGTGAGAGATATATCTTCACTGTCGGATTCTCACATAGAATCTTCCCAAGTGCATCAAACTTCAACAACTATGATTGCTCTTGCTCTTGTAGTTCTATAATTTCTTAAAGTGGGAATGATTGAGGTTGCTTAAATTAGTCATTTGAGTGATGATTATTAATGCCTACATCTAGGGCAGAAAGTATAAATATAATTTTCGGAGGTTGTCAAAACTGTCTACTAGGATTAATCACTAACAGTAGGCATTGGGTGCAGAAATTGTAGATAATTATTTCAATTAATTTTTGTGATGCCAATATATCTTTATTCCATTTCAGACACCTTTGAAACCTATTGTTGGTTGTAATTACTTTTCCTTGGAAGGCCAATTGTTGTTGTTGCATCATTGTGAATTTACACATTTTCAGCTGCTGGCAAGATGATTTATGAATGAGCTTTCAATTTATTCAAATGTGAAAACACTATCTTGTTAATATCTGTCAACTATAGTAGCTGCGGATGTATGTTGCTGTATATTCTGCATAAAGGCTGACTGTTTATTAGGAAATTTACAAGAATTTTCTGATCTTGACAGGTAATGATATTAATTAATAGTTGAAACTGCACTTAGTATTGACAACAATAGCTGTTGTATTCTAAGGGGTTTTGAAGTTGCTATTAAATAGTTATTTCTTGAAATATGAATTCTAAGTTGGGTATCATATTAATGGAAATGAGGTGTCCAGTTGAGGAGATGTTCATGATTACTGAAGTTGAACAGCAGTCTTACCAATAGATACACCATAAGAGTCATGCTGGTGCTATATACATGCAAGTGATAATTGCCAGTAAATTTTTCTGATATAAGTATTTGCTCAGAGAAATCAATTATCATAATGTAACATTATTCATTCAGGACCTCTGTTTAAGTTTAGGGTGACATAGCCTGACATGAGTATTGTTTTTGGTTCCATAATTGTCTCAAAGTTTATGCTAATTACTGTTGCTTATTGAAAATTCTTATTCCGTTTTGTAACTTCTTGTCGTGAAATTGTAACACCTACATCATTATTAAAATTTAGAAGTGTTTTTTGGTTGTTTCTTTTCAAGGAGTTGCTTAATCTTAGAAACTTGATTTTCTTTTCTCAGGTAAGCCAAGGGAATGAACAGGTAAGCCAAGGGAATGATGGTAGACGCAGCACAATAGCTGTTGATAGAGAGAGCATGGCAGATATGGGAAGGTCATCTTTCAAAATTCCTCAAATTGATGGGCCCATGCCAGATCCTTATGACGATGTGCTTTCAACTCCTAATGTTAGCACTCCCTCCCCATTTGAATTTATTAAAATACAAAAGTGCAGCTGAACATGCATTCTTTGTGCTTTCTTTAATGCTACTTGTCTAATAATGAATACCCATTCCATAAGGGGAAAGTTAACCAGTGTTGCTCCTGCCAATGCAGGGTGCAGTACTCAGTATAGGCATATTGTATAAACTTAACCTAGATTTGTACCTCGTAGAATAAAAAAAGGTTAAAGGTCTTATAAGTAATCCATAAGTTATTTTATTCTTATTCAATGAAATGAGCAGTTACCATAGCGATGCCCTTATGGCAGTCTAATGGTTGGGGTTCATCTCACTATAAGGGCGGGGAGAGGGTTTGGGCCTTTATTGACTCGGCAGGGTTCCTAAAAGAAAAAAAAGAGGAGAAATATCGATCTTATGATCAATTTCAAAGGCTCTCTTCGTTCTTCCTTTTGTAAGCAGATATTGATGGAGCCGTAGTTGTTGACCAATCTTTTATGACCATAAAAGATTTTTCATCCTTTACTTGGCCAACAAAAAATAAATAAAAAAAGAAATGACATGGTGGTTTACTAAGTCTTAGTCAGCCATATAACTGTCGAGAGACAAATTTATGTCTAGTATATATAACTTCTTAAAGAAGATCATTTTTTGAGGCAGTAATTATCTTAGTGTGTTTCTCTTCCCAATATAATTCTGAAACAAGGGTTTGAAGCCGCATTCCCTCCTTCAGTAATAGGGTCGTACTATTTTTTACACTGGAACATTTCTCATCAGATGCCCTTCATGGTGTGAGGCTGCGCATGTTTTTTGAAGTCAACTATGTGTAGTAATGCTTTTAGTTACCGATATGGTATTGATCATCTGCATTTAACTTTAATTGCTTTTCTTTAAAGATCTACAACTATCAAGGAGTTGTCAATGAAGATTACAACGTTGCGAACACACCAGCTCCTGGTAAGTTTGGTGAAACCTGTACTAATTGTTGAATTCTCATTCCATGTGTGTTCACTAGTGTGGGTTGTGTGGGTGGTAGTTGTATCTGCTGTGCTCCTAATGATAAGTAAAAGATATACCAAAGGGGTTAAAGAGTAACACTATACGTGTGTCTTTTGTGTCTTTACGTGTCATATGTGTGTACGTGTAATTGCACTATTTATCACTGTGTATGTTGATGTCTTTGTGTGTCTTCTCCCCTTGTCTAGATTTACAGGCAAGCACACCAGCTGTTATCCCTCAAAATGATATGGGAGATGATGACGATGATGATGAGCCACTTAATGAGGATGATGATGATGATGATTTAGATGATGTGGGCCAAGGAGAGGAACTGAACACTCAACATTTGGTTTTGGCACAATTTGATAAGGTATTAATTGCTCTCATTTGCTGGCCTGCTCAATTTGCTGTTGATTATATATGATGCAGTCTCGATGAAAAATCTTTCAATTTGCTTGGATAGGTGACTCGTACCAAGAGCAAGTGGAAGTGCATTCTCAAGGATGGCATTATGCATATAAACAATAAGGACATTCTCTTTAATAAGGTTGTTCTGGATAAAAACTGGATTGTTTCTTCAGGCTATGTTGGACATTTTGTTCTTAATGAAACTGAAATCTTCTATTCGTTTCCTGAATGCTGGCATTTATCTGCAGGCAAATGGAGAATTTGACTTCTGATTTCGTTAAGAGGATACCGTTTGCTATCAAGTAGGCATTTGCCTTGAAAGAGTAAAGTGGAGGTATCATGGGGTTTTAACTTAAATCTTTCTTCAGCGACAATTGAGCGAAGATGCCTTAATTTAGAACTTTGGGGGATGATGTTCAATTTGTCCTATTTGTACATAAACGAAGAGCTTTTTTGGCCCCTATATTATGACTGGCTATTCGAGGAGTCAACTTGAATTTTTCCATTCCTATAATGGGACTTGTAATTTCGATTACGCCATAAACTTGGACATCTGTCGTTGATTGAGAACCCGCATTGTTTGTTCAGTGACGCCTCGTTGTTCATTTTTTTCTTCTTGTACAAACAACTGTGAGATGCCATATGGTATCTATCGGGTATTGTTTAGGTAAAAATACTCGAGTTTATGCCTTCCTAAGTCTAGCTTGTAGATCCAGCAATGAGTATTGCCGTTTGACAGTCGGATATGCGCTTTCCGTGAACTTTCAGGTAGTATAACAAGGTATTGCGGTTCATAACGAAACAATTGAACTTAAAGTCTCCTTTTCAGTAATGAATAAGATTTCTGAATATGGGGGTGAACATCAAGAGAAACATACAACGGTGAGGATTCATCTCTGAATAGAGCGACAGGCGTAACCTTCGTACTATGTTACAAATGGAGGGCGGGCACCAGGCACCAAAAATGCTTGCCTTGTTCAAGAAATAAACATAGTTTAAGGAAAAAAACGCCCAGATAATCTGATCTGAGGTAGTTAGCCTGCTAGCTGTTACTGAAATGCTGCAAAATACGAATCCATCCTGTCCTTATTGTGTATGATTGACAAGTACACATTTAGATTGAAAGAAACAAAACAATGATGATGGGTCCATGTATCCGGCGGACATTGCCGGATGTTGGCACTTGCCTGGCTCCGGCAACATCGTCTCTTGCCCACAACAGTTCTGGAACACAAATTCTTGCTCTGCCTCCTCTTGTGGCAATGGTTGTGGGGACAAGACTAGTGGGGACAGAAGAGGAATCGGTGTACGCGAACCCGAAGCCTCGGGGGAAATAGGATTGGTGGTGAGCTGATCAAGCACAAGAGATGCCGGTGCATGCTTCTGCAGTCTCGTCGGTGGCTTCCCTACTTTGCCGTTGTTATTGGCCACAACATGCCTTTGTCTTTGAAAAATGTCATCGCAATCATCCTCCATTAATGCAATGCCCTTTGTTACTTTTGAGAGAGAGAATGAGAATATGTGATTTATCAATCTTTCTGGGCCTGGAGAGTAAACTCTGAAGATCAAGAGACTGACAAGATAAGATACGAAAAGATGTTGATGTATACTTATATCCCGTTCTCTTGCATAAAACACGAGATTACTCCGATGTTCTATGTCCACCTTCCCCACTCTTGAGCTTTCTCTCGCCCGCCCTCTCTCTCTCTCTCTCTGTCGTATGTTAATTTTTGTCTTACATTACATGCAAACAAAGGCCGTTGGTACCATGCGATGCGATGCGATGATAAAGGAAAAACAGACTTTGTCTTGCGAAGCGGAAAGTCAGGGGCGGTGGTTTCGGTTGTTATTTCTTGTCCATCTATCCTTCTTATCTTATACAACAAAGTCAATCCTAAATTGAATGCTCCATACGTCGATGGTTGATGACTTTGCCTTGGTTACTACTTGAAACCCACCCCGGTGGTCGTCTTATATTATATTAGATATGAAATTCACATAGTCTATATGCTTCTTTGCAAAGACAATCAATGTTCTGTAACAAGGAAGGAAGGATAGCTGAAAATAGTTTGTTAAAATGATTCATAACAAAAAGGAAGACCCTAGCTACACTTCAAAGAATGAATCTTTAATCAATAACGTTTATGCTGTGGTTGGATCATTATTTTTATTATAGGAATGAGCTTTCATATTGCATCCAAGTACCGAATGCAGATGAGCTAACATGGGTATATCAAGAGATACATGTATGGTTTTCCATTCAACAACTACAAAGGGAATCGCATTCCTGCGGAATTGGAATCATCAGCGTCATGTTTCATGATCTTTTTTATGGGGTGCTGTCCGTATCAAACAACAGGACGGAAGCTCCTTTTATTTTAGACCACAGAAGTAACACATAAGATAACAAAAAGCGGGGAACGGCTCCTTCACACTTGTCTGATCTTTGCTCTTGCTCTACTATGGCTTACTCTGCATCAACTTCACACCCCTTGAAGCTCTTAAAGTATTACTCCCAGTTTCACCAACCCAAGCTCAAACCAAACTCTCTCTGTTTATACACTTTTCACGACCAAAACCCATCATTCAAAATTTCTTCTCGTCTCAATACCAAGATACCCATTTTCTCTAATCAACCATTGCTCCCTTGTCACAGAAAACAAGCCAACCTTTTACAGGTGTAATTGAGGTTTTCATGAATTGTCAACTTTTAGTTATGTTTTCTCTTTAGTTCTTTTAGGGTTTTTGTTTTCCTGTAGGTCGAGTATTCTGCTGGAGAGGAAGCAGAATCGTTTGTAAGTGATGCGAAAAATCAGGAAGTTTTTTCTTGGGCATCTGTAGTATTACCGTGAGTACCGCGTCTTCTTCTTTTGATTCCAGAGATTCTGATTTTTGTCTGTTGTTTATGAGTAATTCAGTTTTGTTGCTTTGGATGCTGAACTATGCTGCTTGAGTGCTTGAATTATTATTTTTTAAATGTAGATAATTTCATAAATATGAATAGTTACAGGATATTACAAAACAGCCACTCCTCTGCAAATGCAGTTGCATCGATCTTTACCAGAAGATCATTTTCAGTTCCAGTGATAAAACAACTTCCAGGATTACTAATCTAGAGATTCAATCTCATTTTAAGGCCTCTTGTGATCCATTCTCCATATGAAAATGTCATAGCAGTCAACCTAAGCTTAGTGAAGTACCCCATCCAGTTGCAATCCAGAATATCCTTAGGTTCTCCAAACAATTTAGCATTCCTCATTCTCCAAATGTAGTATACTAGCATAGCATCCTGCTGTGAATAGTTTTTGATCACCTCTCTCATTACATCTCAGTCTGCTAGCCCATTTGAGAGTGCTAAACCAATTTTGGTTATTTTCTGCAAATTGAAAACCTTCAAAAACTGACTCCGCAATTGATTAGCATATACACATTTGACATACAAGTGATATAGAGTCTCCAAAAGGTTAGCACAGAGGGGACATGTGGTGTCTGGTACTTGAAATTTTAGTCTGTCTCTAGTTCCCAGCCTTTGTAGTGCTGCTAACCACAGTTTAAAGGAGTGAGCTGGAGCAATGTTTGGGTCCCATATGAGTTTAGGGAATTGAAATTTGATTATAGGTCTTAAAAGCAGCCTTCTACAAGATTCAATGGAGAAAGTTTTAGAGCTATGTAGCTCCCATTGTATTGAATCTGTTTGTGATTGATCAGGCTTGTAGTTTGGTAGATTATTCATGATAGTGCTGCTGCCTCTGTTTGAATGGAAAGGCCAGCTCCAGTTTCTATTTTGTATTAGCATCTCCACCTTGGCGCTCTCAGGAATTGATCCTCTCAGCGTTTGGTGTTATTGAGTGAAGTACAATGGCCCCATGGGATGCCAATTATCAAACCTGAAAGTCGTATCCCTTTCATTTCCTATGAAGTGCTTGACATGAGGTTGCATGAATTGCCTTATGCTCAGTATCTGTTGGAATGCGTAGGATTGTGTAGATTTGCTTTGAATAGTCCATATGCTCTCTTGTTTGATGTGTAACATGTGAATCCATTTCACCCATAGACTTTCCTTTGCCACACATATTCTCCATAGTCTCTTAGCCAATAAAGCTTTTGCCGTTCTACTAGCTGAGGTGATTCCAAGTCCTCTATAATCCTTAGGTAGGCATATTGAGCCCCATTTAACTTTGGGGGAGGTTCCATGATTGTTGTTCTGTCCATTCCATACAAAATCTCTTATATGTCTGTCAATTTTCTTCAGGATACTCTTAGGTAAGGCAGTAAGTGAAAGCCAGTAGATATGTAAGTTATTGAGAATTGAGATAGCCAGTTGCAATCTGCCTCCATAGGAAAGAAATTTTTTACTCCAGCTTGATATTCTCTTTTCAATGGAGACAATAAGGGGCCTGCACTCTATTTCCTTGAGTTTGTTTGGTAGAGATAGGAACTCCCAAATAGGTGAGTGGCACATGCTTGAATCAATTTTGATAAACATATGTTCCTTTTGTTAAAGCAATCAGCGAAAGTGGATTGAACAAGCTATTGGTGAAAATGACATCCTAATGGAATTTTCATTTAGAGTTCTTTGACATCTTTTTCTTATGTTCCAGGACTAAAGGCATTATCCAGAAGGCTTCAGATAAAAATGTAGCTTGTGTTGATGAATTTTTATTGGATGTTATGTCACTTCTTCTGCTATTGTTTTTGTGAATTGGTTCACTTTATGGGTTATAGGTTTCTCTTCCCAGCTCTGGGAGGATTGCTGTTTGGCTATGACATTGGTGCCACTTCTGGTGCTGCCATATCATTGCAGGTGCTTCAAAAATCTAGCGGCCTTTTCCCTAATTTTACTAGTTTCCCTTCTTGTAACTTATCTTACAACCAATATTTCTTGAATTTGATAATTACTTTGTCAATTTATCAGTCACCTGAACTTAGTGGGACAACATGGTTCAACCTTTCAGCTGTTCAGCTTGGCCTTGTGGTATGGGTTATGGGCTGTACTAATTGCTCTTTCTCTGTTGACTATAGAAGCGTTTTTGTCCTGTTTTCTTCTTTTCTGTCAATGAATCAGCCTTTTCTGAAGACTTATGGACTTGAATATAGGTTAGTGGTTCACTTTATGGAGCTCTCCTTAGTTCCCTCCTTGCCTACCCAATTGCAGATTTTCTGGGTACTTTTCTTAGCTACTCTGTTCATTATAGATACTTAGAACTTCTCAACTAATGTCTGCTATACATTTGCATGTGTTGTAAATAAAGGAAGAAGAAGGGAACTTATCACGGCATCTGTACTATATTTTCTGGGTGGACTGGTAACTGGTTATGCTCCTAGCCTTGTTATTCTCTTAGTAGGACGCCTTCTCTATGGACTTGGTATTGGTTTGGTGAGCCTCTTACCACATAAGATTACTGTACAATAAATTTTGTATGATAGAATGATGGCAGATAACTAATTCAAACATCTTATACATGTTGCTACGTGACAGACCATGCATGGTGCTCCTCTATATATTGCAGAAACTTGCCCAGCACAGATTCGTGGAACTCTAGTATCTCTAAAGGAGCTATTCATAGTTCTGGGAATTTTGGTGTGACACATTATTCTCTGTCTTCTTAGTAACTTACCTTTCATAAATAGCTTAGTCCTGAAAATTTCTACAGTTAGGATATTCTGTAGGAAGCTTCCAAATTGATGCAGTTGGGGGTTGGCGTTACATGTATGGATTTGGCATCCCAGTTGCTTTGCTTATGGGACTAGGCATGTGGACTCTCCCACCCTCTCCACGCTGGTTGCTTCTTAGGGCGGTTCAGGGGAAAGGATTCTTACAAGATTACAAAGAGAAGGCCATTTATGCCCTCAGCCAACTTAGGGGCCGGCCTCTTGGTGACAAGGAATCTGAGAAGCAAATAGAAGAGACCCTTTTGTCATTGAAGTCTGCCTATTCCGAGGAGGAATCTGAGGGGAATTTCTTGGAAGTTTTCCAAGGACCAAGTTTGAAAGCCTTCATTATTGGTGGGGGATTGGTGCTCTTCCAACAGGTTCTCATCTTTTTAATTTATTACCTGTTTTTTCATGCTATTTTGTGTGTGGTTGTAAAGAAAGAGAAGTCATATCTGGTTTGTACCGATCACCTGATTTTGACAGATAACTGGTCAACCAAGTGTTCTATATTATGCAGGTCAAATTCTACAGGTATCCAACAAAATGTTTTAATAAACTGTTCCATTTCCAATATGGAAGTATTTTCTTTTATGCCATCTAACTCAAACTATAATAAAATCTTTGTTTGTAATACAAAAGAGTGCTGGGTTCTCTGCTGCCGCAGATGCTACCAGAGTTTCAGTTGTAGTAGGTCTGTTCAAGGTACCTCTCCAAGGGTTTTTTTCCAAATTTAAACTAAAACTTAGTTTTATAGCCATATCTGTTCCAATTCTTGATGCAATTAACTATTTGTCTCTGATTTATCTTCTGTAGCTACTGATGACATGGATAGCTGTCCTAAAAGTTGATGATATTGGGAGAAGACCCTTACTAATTGGGGGTGTCGGTGGGATTGTACGCACACTACCTGTTGTAATATTTTATTTTATGTCTACATTTGATGAGTGAAAAGCATCTGCTTTCTCTGTTCTTGTCGCAGGCTGTTTCATTGCTTATGCTTTCTGCTTACTATAAGTTTCTAGGAGGATTCCCTATTCTGGCTGTGGCTGCTTTGCTGCTCTATGTTGGTTGCTATCAGGCAAGTACATATGTTCCATTGGAGATTACTGAATTTTACTTCTTCTTTGGATATGATTCGAATTTTACTTCTTCTTTGGATATGATTCTGCTATTCTGCCATAGTAATTACTGAAAACTGAAAGTTGAGATAGCAGGAGAAGAAATTAGTACACACATTTAATCTTGCACTTCCTTTTCCCATTTGGGCTGGGTGATTACTGATTTCTGAATTTGAAAATTTTCTGCCTTTCATTTCATATCAGGTATCATTTGGGCCTATTAGTTGGCTAATGGTGTCGGAGATCTTCCCACTTCGTACAAGAGGAAGGGGAATTAGTCTTGCAGTACTGACTAACTTTGCCTCCAATGCCGTAGTAACCTTTGCATTCTCACCGTTGAAGGTACTGGTTTTTTCAGCTTTAATCTTTCCCTTTGTGCCTCTTTTCCTTTTCCATCTTATTTTAATCATCTCAATTTCTTTCTTCTCATTGGTATCCTTTGTCCTTCACTGGCGCAGAAGTTAACTTCATCACTATCTGTTCATTCTGCAGGAAATGCTTGGAACTGACAATCTCTTCCTTCTCTTTGGGGCTATTGCTCTGTTGTCGCTTTCCTTCACAGTTTTTGTTGTTCCAGAGACTAAAGGTTTGAGCTTGGAAGAAATTGAATCTAAAATCTTGAAGTGAAAACCTGGTAGTGTAACAGAAGGTCATCTGTTTGCATCCTCATCAATGGAATGCTTTCTGTACCTGTTTACTGATGATTTTCAACCAGATTCAAAATTGGTCCTAATTTGCCAAGCAAAGATGTATAGTGCATTATTATTTCTCTCAAATTTAGAGAACTCGATGTAAATAAAATTGAACTCAGGAATGCTATCCAGTAATATGCTGTTAAGTATTTTGCTGAGGAATAAGAAATGCTTGAAAATGCATGATGGCCTGAACATCACCCCGTTTCTATAAAGCTCGACTTAAATTTACATCTCTCCCAGAAGCACTGTGATAGGTCTGAATTCAAGAATCAATAGATTAGGGTATTAGGGTTTTGTTAATGGAATAGTCAATGGCATCCCATGCAACTTGTATATAGTTAATGGAAAACGTGAGCCACTTCAAAATCTGAATAGGGATGATCTAAAGGTAAAAAATGTAACCTTCTTTTTGCTACTGTAACAAACTATTAGACCCTGAAGCACTAAATTCGACTTGCTTAAAGTTTTGCATCACCCTCCACAACGTCACTTCCTCCTCCCAACGCTGATTAATCTCCTGTAATAAGATGCTTTGCTGAGAAACCATCAAGTTGTACAGCTCCCAATCCTATTCCCACTTGCATATGCTTCAATCACAAATTCCTTACTAAAGTCAGTCAAAGCTAAAACTAGAGAAGATACTAATGCCTCCTTAAGTGTATTGAAAGCAGCCTCAACCTCTCGATGCCACATAAAGCCATGTAATTACTTCTCTTCACACCAGAAGCACAATCGTTTATCTTTTTGTTAAGCAAACTCTTAGTTACTTATTGCTCTAGTCCCTTTTGTTTCCTCAATTGGCTTAAGATGTACTATTGATTGGGGTTTCAGAAAGATGCCTTGTTCCAAGACGAGATCTTTTGTCCATTTTATCCTGTCTTTATCCTGTCCCATAAATCTCAATCATTCATTTATGCGGGATTCACACGGGACCCACATAAATAGATGGTTGAGATTCATGAAACAGGGTAGGACAAAGTAAAATGGACAGAGGATCACGGCTTCTTGTTCTATATATGCATTGCTTATTACTAATTTCTCCAACTTGTTTTATACGAATTGAAATGGTGCTGAAAGACCACCAGCTCCTAAGTTCCTTTGACCATATAAACCACCTTTTTATGATTGCAAAATCATCTCCTTCATCTCCCTTTTAGTCTTTTGATACCTTGCTTCCATTTCTTTCCTCCTATGTACTTATACTCTCGTCCAACCATTTGACACCTCATTCCTTTTACCATATTATTGCATTCAGTGTTGTTTCCATTGCTACTAATTATATTTGGTAGTAAAACACCACCAATCAATCTCCTATTTACATATGCCCCTCATTGGTGGTGTTTTACTACACTTAAATTGAGCAACATCCTTTTACCTCATACATCGTCCAATTCCTTGATACCACCTAACTCTAATATCAAAGCTTTAAGACACAACACAATGCAAGTAAAGTAGATAACTCCAAGTAAGTAAGAGCATGGTTCTGGTAAAAGGAACTTGGCACTACAAGAAAATTCATGATTTGCGACCGATCAATACCGACGGTATTGAAAACCGTTGGAAATACCGACCGAAAAAATCGTTCGGTCGGAGAAGTTGGCTGACAGTTGAAAAGTAGCGACCGACAAGCATTCGGTAAAACTTAAGTGATGGTTATTTACCGACCGAACATTCGGTCGGTAATGGGGTCGGTAAAAACGTCGGTCACTTAA
>JANZLH020000147.1:2120086-2131579 GCA_026770325.2 Erythroxylum fimbriatum | reverse complement strand
CGGGAAGTCCCGGTAACAAAAAAGTTTTGTTTTCCGCACCTGGTACATATGATGTACCTCCCGGGATTTTCCTACACGTATAACATTCAAGACATAGTCACCTCACCAATTAGTCACAATAACATATATCTCAAATTTCCGAATTCAAACATAATGTATGTCAATTGAGGAAAATACAAATATAAGTTCAAAATTCCAATTAATCACATATACTACTTCATTTAGCATCTAATTAAATATTTTTAATCTTAATTTCCTAAACCCACAATTTTATCTCAAGAACCCTAAGTTACATAAGACACAATTTTTAGGGAAGAATAAAATTGCTTGAACACGTACCAAATTAATGCCCAATTCTTCAAGTTAAGCTTCCATAGACTTTAATTTCACTGTCAATTCCTTATTCCTTCTTTTTCGCTTTGTCTCTCTCCTTCAATTCATCTTCTTTATCTTCATAATATTGCATAAAAATTTCAATTTCATGCATTATAGTCATTAATGCATGCATCTACACTAAAATCATGTACTAAAAACAACTAAAACTCCATTAACTTACCTTGTTAATTTCGGGTACTATTTATCAAGAAAACCCATCTACTTTTTCTTCATCTTTTTTCCTAAGATTCTTGTTGATATGGTGAGTTTAGAGACTATAGGTTGATAATTTAGTATTTAATAGTTGATTTAGGAGCTAAAGATAAAAAAAGTTGGCTTGAGAATGGAAGAAAAAATGAAAGAAAGTGGGGAAGAAAGAACGAGGGTTAATTCTCGGCAATTTTGGAGAAGAAGAGAGTGAATAGGTGACAATTAATGCTATTTTATGGCAATTAATGCTAGTTGGTCCCATTAAAAATAATACCCATTAATGCATATAAAAGTGCAATTCTTTTCGTCTTCTCAATAAATAATACCCATTTAAAAAATATCAACTTCACATAAAGACCTTAATTAATATCATTTATTTCCATTGATATTTCTGGGTTTGACTTTCACCCCTTTCTCGAGTCAAACTTTGACCACTAATCAATTCTTAGTCAAACCCTTAAAATGAAATCATTTTAACCTCAAATTTGATCATCAAGTTGTCTTTGAATAATACTATCTGATGCCAAATAAAGTGTAGTTTAGGTCCCAAATGTCACTATGCATCTCAGGATGCACTATTCATAGCCCAAAAAGTACTATTCATGAAATCGAGATTTTTAGGGCGTTACATCATCACATTCTTATTAGGAGGTGGGAACATTAGTCAAGGAGAGTGTGACAGAAGGAATGTCATGTTCTAAGATAACGATTGTATATTGATTACTATTGATACGTTTTAGCGTAGTGGGGTTAAAGACTCTTTATTTAGTACAAAAAGCTTCTCATTAGTGATAGATGCTTAAATACTTGTAGTAAGAATTGCTAATGACTTTAATATTAATAAAGTTCCTTTAAGGATCTTGTAAAGAATTTTTTCCCTAGTGGCTACCTATATCTTTGTTCTTATTTAAGTTAAGGAGTCCATGAGTATATTAATTAAACTAATGTAGATATGAGATTTTTAAGTTCATCTAGCCTCATGTCCTCAACCTTATCATGGAGCTATTTGGTTAGGTCTACCTTGATACAAATCCACGTGAACTTGGTTCTTTTAATGGAGACAATATTCTCATTTAATAGATCAACTTTTCCTATAGAACTAGCTAAGTAACTCAAACTCTTCACATTACCATATTATAGAGGTATGTTATGGAAGTTGATCCAAATAGGAGCCTAATAAATGCTTAATTGCTCATATTTTCAGGTTTATATTTAATACAGTACATTTTGCTTGTTTATTTGAATGTTTTTTTTATTGTTTCTGGTATATAAGTTGTTCGTATTTTGGTTCTAAATTATAATTCAACTAAATTCGAACAAGTTTTAAGCATTTTCGAGTTGTTTTAACTAAGTTATAAAGTTACATAACAAGTATATAGTCGTGTTTGAAGAGTTTATGGCATGTTGATTGCTTTCTGTGGTATATGTCGATGTTCAACAGATACATTCCTATGTTGGTTATTAACCAGCCCGTGTTCATAACTTACACTTATGTCAATACATGTGTTTACTCTAAAAGAGATTTCATATCTTTTAAAAGTACACAACCTAGTGCACAATCGTATACTTACCCATATATCACCTAAAATTTGAATTCCAAATCTTAAAAGACAAAATTTAGAGGCAAAAGCAACAAGGAAGTTAAGGAGATATGATTGGAAGATCGAAAATGGAAGAGAGAACGAAGAACAAGTAAGGAGATGAATTTTGAGTGAATTTCCATCAATCTAAAGTGAATTATTTGAGATTAAAATGGATTCCATCATGTTTCATTTAATTTTCTATTTTCCCTTTAGTTTTGATACTACATATTTTATGATTAGGAATAAAACCTTTTATGGTACCCGGATAAGATGAACTTCGAGATAGATTGTGTAATGACTTCAATTTAATTTAATTTGTTTTTTTAAGTTTTATTAAGATTCAATTATGTGTTCGTTATTTATTCTTGAAGTAATATTATTGGTATGTTAGTTACTGTATGATTTCATACAATTGAGCTTGAGAAATCCTTTATATGAATTGATCTAACATAATTGAAAAGAGTTACAGGTTGACATAAATAATTCAAATTTAGGTTAAACCTAATAGTGAAATTTATAAATCAATTAATAAAATTCTAGGGGTAACCGAAAAGGGGTTTTGATTAATCAGCCGAGAATTAATTATTAATAATCTTAAGAAAGATACTAGCATAAATCAAGAATTTTCATGGTCCAATGAACTTTAGATTAAATTAATGTATGAAGTTTTAATTACATGAGAAATCTTAGGGGGATTTGAAATATACGTAACATTATCTTAATTAATTATTTCTTAGTTAATCTTCATTCTAGTTAATCAATTATATTAGTTTGTTCTTAATTTATTGGTTTAGTTTTCAAATTAATCTCTCATCAACACCTTAAATTTTCAATTAGATAATAGGAAAAGTGTTACCGCTAGTAATAGTCTCTATAGGATCAACATTTGGTACTCAATAACCTATATTATAGAAGCGATGTGTGCACTTACCTAAAAAGATCTATAGGGTAGGAGATCAAAAATTTCAATCAAGTTTTTGGCACCATTATCAGAGACTAGGATATTAAGAATGCATGATTTCTATTAATTCAACCATTATTTTTCTTGCACATTTGTTTCTTTCTTTTATATTGTTTTATTTTTAATTATTGACATTTCTTTATTTTATTGTTATTTCAAGAGCTCGAATCATTTATGATGTGAAATTATCCACAAGTTTGTTGAAGAAGATCCAGGAATTCAGAGAATTACCCTTCAAAATCTTAGAAATAAACTTAGACCGAGGCAAGAAGAGTTAAAGCGAGCACTTGAAGTTGAGCAACCAACCATCAATTTTGAGATCAAAACAAATATCATTCAGATGATATAATAGTTTGTTCAGTTTGATGGGTTATAATATAAGGAGCCAAACACTTATACAACCAAAACTTTAAAGATCTACAATACATTTATAATTAACGGAGCTACTAATGAGATCATTGAGAAGATTGGGCCTTTAGCCTACAAGTTAGCTTTGCCATCGAAATTATCTAAGACTCACAATGTATTCCACGTATCGATGCTGAGGAAGTATCTCACACATAGTTCAACCTTCAGAGGTTCAGTGAAGGGAGGATTTGATATATGAGGAGCAACCAGTGGAGATCTTAGATTCGAAGGAAAAGGTTTTGAGAAATAAGATTGTAAAGCTGGTTAAAGTCTTATGGAAGAACCGTTCGACGGAGGAGGCATCATGGGAGCCCTTGGAAGCCATGAAGGAGAAGTATCCATACCTCTTCATGGACTCAAGTAAGAATTTCGAGGACGAAATTCTTTTAGGGGAAAAATTGTTGGGCCCCGAATTTTTTTATTTATTATTGATTTATTTGTTTTTATTATTTTTATAGTTGAGTCCTTAAATTAGCAAGTATGAATAGAAATTATAAATTAGAAAGAAGTGTTAAAATTAATGTGGTGTTAAGTGGGTTAAAGGAGTAGAGACATAAAAGACAAAAGAAGGGGCAAAATGGGAAGGACAAGGTAAATGAAGGGTAAAATGGAGAAAAGACCATTAAAAATGGTCCTAAATTAGAAGAAAAAAAAGAGAAGTGTCGTGAGAACCAAAGAGAAAGAAGAAAAAACGTGAAAAGGAGAAGAGAAGAAGGAAGATAGTAGGAAACTTGGAAGGAAGAAGAAAAAGAAGAGGAAATCAACTTGTTAGAGGAAAGTTTTCATCTTTCTTCTTGCTAAGTTCAAAAAGGGATTAAATAGAGGCTAGGGTTTGTATTGGAAATGAAGGAAGAAGGAAGATGAAGATGAAACCAAATTGATTTTGGATTTCTAAGCTAGGGTTTTGGTTTTTCTAGCCTAGATGGGCTATGGGTAGGTTAGGTTTAAGTTCAATTTTAGCATTTCTTTAATTCTTTAACTTTTATGAACTTTCATTTGAATATGGATTAAATAGAAATTGGTTTATTTGAAAGGAATCAAGAAAACCTTACTCAAGAGCTAGAGGAAAGGCAATCTTGAGCTTGGATTTTCATCAAAAATTAGGTGGGTAATATATTTATAGTTATTATGTGATGGGCAAATGCCTTATGTATGTGTTTATGCTTAAATTGCGAAAATTTTGAATTGTTGTGAATATTTGAAAATGCATGATGAAATATAACCATGTTATACCTTGAAAAAGGTTATGACATTTTGAATTGAATGAAAAGAAGAAAAGCATGAAAATATGAGAATATGATGAAATGAAAGAAGCATGAGAGAACGAAATTGTGATTTATTGAATTGGGCATAAATTTGTTTGTGAGTGGGCAAGAGAGGAACCCGTTTCGTTAGTCACGTGCATGTTGACCTATAGCCTTTTCGCTGCTGCCCGCTTGAGGCCACGAGATCCTGAGAAATCGGACTTGTTTTGTTCACGGTGTAAACTTTGGTTTCTCCGTTTCGTTCCACGGAACTCTCAAGCTATTTGTTGTGCATTTCATCATTAATTTGTCGAGTATGATGCATAATTGAGTGTTATGCTTGATAGGTAATTTCATGATATGCTTTATGTGATGACATTTGGTTAATTATGAGTTGTGAGATAAAGTGTGAATTATTTGAATTGTTAGTCATATATGTATATATGTTTGATTGTATGGCTCATTGCCGATGGTTATAAACCTATTAGCCACTGAGCTTTGTAGCTTATCCCATATTTTTCCACTCCTCATGTGCAAAATAATACGAGTGTTGAACCTTGCAAGGCATCGGAAACTCCAAGATATTAGAGACTTTTGTAACTAAGTTAGTGGCTAGACTTTTAGATACCTTTATAAGCATATCAAACATTGAGCATCTCATGTATTTTGTATCTTGTGTTAAGTTAGTGATGTGTATGTTGATAAATAAATAAAGCTTGTTCAAATATGTACTTTGCTTACTAATGAGAATGAGAATTTAAGGATTTCCTTTTTGTGTATGATTATGCTACTTTATAGGTTGAGTATGATAATTGTGGAAGAGGAATGTATATGTGCATATTCTTCTTTGTTGAAATTGCAAATGGGTGTTTGTTCTAAAATAGCATGTTAGAAATTAGAAAGGTTGTATAGGATGAATTTCTTGAAGTGAGGTTCAAGAGTTACCAAAAGGTACCTAGTAGTGGGTTGATATGGAGAGATATTGCATTTTGCAAGCTTTCATAGGTGTAGGAGTTGTGTTCGGAACTCCAAGGAAAAACTGTATCGATCTAGGTAGAATTAGCTAAAATTGTCTTCATGAAAGTTGTAGCTTATCTTTCTAGCTTTCTAATGCTATAAAGTATGACATTTTTCGATATCAGGGCTGAAAATTATGATCATTTGAAGTTTGTGTTGCTGTATAGGGTAAACTTTCAGGAAATCTATATTGATTGGGAATTTTAGCCCTTATAGAGGCTAAAATTGTTTTTGAAGTCTTCATGGAAGTTGTAGGTTTAGAAGTTTTATTCAAAACGGTCTTTGAATGACCCTAATCTGATATTTGTAACGAAAGTTATGCGCTTTTTACCAAAACAGGTCGGAGAAGAAAAGCAGGAAGGGAAAAGTTGCGATCGCAACAAGTCGCAACCGCGACTTTGCAGAACGATTGCAAAAGTCGCGATCGCGACATTTTGGCTGCGCGATCGCGACTCCGCAGCTCTCCCCCAAACCTGAACACCTCTCACTCTTTTCATTATAATTTTGTTGTCCGACCTCCAAATGACGTGATTTTTGAAGCATTGAATTCCTAACTCATTCCTCTATGTCTCCATAAAAACTTATAGCTTTTTAGATTAATTTGAAAAAAATTTGATTGAATCAAATTGAGAAGATTGGTTAAAAGAGTATGAGTTGGATATTTTTACTAAACATGGTTCAGTATTTTGGTGATATCTTGATATGTAGAGCTCTAAATGAGATGATTCGTATTTCTAACTAAACTAGAGACATGGGGTTACAAATTATATGAAGGAATCAAATTTCAATTCAGTCCCTAAGACTTTCAATTTCTGAAGTGAAGTTGGGTATAGTGTGCAGTCTCGGTTTAATAATAGTCTGAAAATATTTGGGCTATAGCTTTCAAATTTCTAACCCAAATTGAATGTTTTTGGTGTCATTAGAAACTTAAGACAATGGGGAACAAATGTTCAGAGAAGTCAAACTAAAATTCCAATTGGAAGTTTCCCAAAATCTGTTCTGAAATAAATGAATGAGTTTGCTCACGTTTTGTATCTTCGAATGTTGGGCTTCAGAAACGGGGTCCAACAAGCAACCTTATAGAACTTCTTATTCCACTGCCTAGGTGCTTGTTTAAGCCCATATAGGGATTTCTTAAGTAGATAGACATGATCTAGCTTTTCCTTATCCTTAAATCCGACCGGTTGCTTCATGTATATTGTAATACCCCACTTCCGCGTGACCCGAACCCGACATTGATGGTGATATCCAAGTCTGAGCCCCGCGAGGGTGGCGTGCTACATCGCTCAGTCAAAACTCAGTATAAATTTTTTTTTGTAGACATTCCTACGCGCGAAAAACAGTAGACAATTGAGCCCACATGAATTGTATACCATTCCAGTCATTATAAACATTCAACAATAATTTAAAATAGCCATTTAATGTATACCAATCCATAACCAAATTGGGCTCGCTATGAATACAAAGCATTATTTTACAGAGCTTGCGGAATACAATTTTATGAGACACTAATGCAGACGCGAACTGATCCTGACCTCTATCTTTCACTTGCATGTAGTAGGCATACTCCCGTGTCTAACGGGGTACTCTTCAAGGCCTGAAAAATAATTGCAAATTTTTGGGTGAGTTTTGCGAACTCAGTAAGGAACCATCATCGATGGTTCACCCAAGCCATGCAACACTCAAAAAATTCAAAATTAGCTCACAATTATACATTTAAAAGTACCACATGAACCACAGCTATTTTCACAAATGAACATTCAGAAATATCACATAATTGAACTCCAGCAGCAAATCACAGTCATTTTACAGTTGCGCATTCAGAAGTATCACATAATTGTACTTTAGCAAATCACAGTCATTCCAGCATATCACAATGATTTCGCAAGTTCACGTTCAGAAATACCACATGCTTACAATAACAAGTATCAGGCATTTTCGCCTCTCATTCAATCAAATTGTTCACTCAAATGCATATGACATGCGTATGTGACCCTTTCCTATTTTATTACGGTGTTATAACCGAGCTCCTGAACTGTCCCAATATGGGCGCATTATGCGTTAAACGCGTTTTAGGGGTAGGAGAGCCCTCTGGGTATGCACTACTTCAAACTTTTAGGGGTAGGAGAGCTCTCTAGGTATGCACTACTTTCCTTCGATCTCGAGGCTCTAATACAATGAGCTTTTAGCTCTCGGTGGCTGCTCCGGTCACAACTGTCATTATCTGTTCATGCATTCATGTATGAAATGCATCACTCATAATTATCTATCCCATTCAGTCACGTTCTCATATTGTCGGACCTTAGTCCGGCCTTCCACATTAAAGCACAACATTTCACAATCTCATTCATATCGGCGAAATGACTCGCCTCGTGAGCCAAAACGTTTGATATATATATATGCGATTTTTGTTTTAATTTCAGGTTTATGACTTCTTTGGTGAATAACTTTTTCATCCGACATCCGATTGACCTGATTTTTTAGGCATCGGATTCGTGGAATATTTAATTTCATTTTATGAGAAATTGAGAATTTTTAGAGGTGAAATTGACGTAGGTATTGGTAATTGTTCTCTGGTCAGTGTTTTATTAATTTTTGAACCTATAGAGGCCCAAATTGAGTAATTTCGGTGCCGTTAGATTTCTAATTTTTAGACAGAATTTTGTGATAGAAAATTTTGGATTAAGGTCGGGAATATCTTAAATATGCATTGTACACATTTTAATCGCTACATGTGCATTCTAAAATGTTTCTGATTGGATTTTTGATAATGTTTGCATATTATGACTGTTATAGAGGCACATTTGGAGCGTCGATCTACCGACGTTACTGAAACTTCCAGGTATTAGCTCGGAAGTACAGATGAGTGACCTAAATGGTTCTTTCAATTATAATATGTTTATTGTGGTGAATAATGGTGGGATTGTGAATTGTGTTCTGATTATGGGTTCCGGACAGAAGGTCCGATGTATTGGGAGTGATGACATAGAAGTGTTATCTATTTTTGAATTGAATCTGTGAACTAATTGCTTCTGCTGTGACGAAATGTGAGACGTGAGTTGAATATGTGAACTACTTGTTTCTGAATGTGTGACTGTGATACTACTGAATGTAAACTGGATGAATTACATTTATATATGAAAGTGTTAAAAGTATGAATGGACATGGACTGAATGTAAACTGGATGAATTACATTTATATATGAAAGTGTTAAATGTATGCACGGACTTGAACGAGATTGTGAAATGCTCCACTTTAATGTGGAAGGCCGGACTAAGGTCCGATAATATGAGAACGTGACTGAATGGGATAGATAATTGTGAGTGACGCACTCCATTGCCTGAATGCATGAACATAATGGGAGTTGTGACCAGAGCAGCCACCGATCAGAGCTATAAGCTGAACGAGTGAAAAAGAGCCTCAAGCTCGCAGGGAAGTAGTACATACCCAGAGGGCTCTCCTACCCCTAAGATGATCAGAGCTATAAGCTCAACGAGTGAAAAAGAGCCTAGAGCTCGCAGGGAAGTAGTGCATACCCAGAGGGCTCTCCTACCCCTGAGATGCGTTTAACGCTTAATGAGCCCTGTATGGGACAGTTCAGGCACTCGGTCACAACAAAGTAATAATTGGAAAAAAATGGGTCCCATGTGCATTGCATATGCATAATATAAATGATTTATTGTATTGAACGTGAAATATTATGAATGATTTAGTGTACTGAATATGGAATTGTGAGTTATGGAATAACAACCATGTGGCATTTCTGAATGTATTGTTGTGAAATAACCTGTGAATTGCTCGAGTACGATCATGCAGTATTTTTGAATATGAAACTGTGGAATATTTGTAATATATGTGATTGCTGCATGGATTGAGTGGACCATCGATGATGGTTCCTCACTGAGTTCGCAAAACTCACCCAAAATTTGCAATTATTTTTCAGGCCTTGAAGAGTACCCCATTAGACACGAGAGTATGCCTACTGCATGTAAGTGAAAGTTAGAGGTCGGGATCAGTTCACGTCTGCATCAGTGTCATTCCCTTTTGTATAATTTGTGTTCCGCAATTTCTGTAAAAATAATATTTTGTATTGATAGTGGGCCCCGATTGGCCATAGGGACTCTATTGTTGTAATGTGCTCACTAAAATATTTATGAATAAGGTTGGGCCCAATTTGGGTATGGATTTTTGTACATTAAATGGTTATTTTTAAATCACTTTTGAGTGTTTGTGATAACTGAAAATGTATACAAAGTTAAGCGGGCTCAAATTGTCTACTGTTTTTCACGCATATATTCTTATTCAAAAAAAATGTTATACGGAGTTTTTGACTGTATCCGACTGCTCTAGCATACCACCCTCGTGAGGCACGTGTCCGGATATCACTCATGATGTCGGGTTCGGGTCTTGCGGGGGTCGGATGCTACATAGGTGGTATCAGAGCCCAGAAGTACGAGCTTTGCTAGGCAGTTTCTGAAACATAGGTCTAGTTACATGCATTTAAGTCATGTCACGGTAGACAGTGGCAACTGATCCCCGGCCTATCATATGAGTCGCACGCATGTAGAAATAGTAAGGACAATGATAATATGTTAGAATGTGAGAAATGGAAGTTTTGGATATCATGGAATAAGAAAAAGTGTATGGTTCGATATGACAAATAAAGATTTAGCGTGTTGGTATTGGTGGATGTATTATGAAATCTGACCTCAGTGTTATACTAGGGTATATCCTCGAATGTGGGATAGATATGAATATATATAGTTGTGGCTTGATAGAGGAAAAGAAAGATGTAACATCACACCCCCGACGGGAAAAGTAGAATAGTAATTTGGAAAAGGGTGAGAGTGATTAGGGCTGATTCGAAATCTTCATGCATATTTGTATTGGTGAATAGTGAAATTTTGCACATAAAAAATAACTGTACATGCATCATGACATTTTCCGGTATTTGTGCCTAAATGGGATTTTATTTTGAAAAATGTGGTTTATGGGCTTAAAAATTTATTCGGAGTGGATGATTTTAGGTTTTACATTTTAGGGGAATTTTGAGAATTTTTCTGGAATTTTTCGGAAAAAATTTGCGGACCGGAAAAATCGCCAAGTGGCGAACTGACTGGTTTTCGGTACCGAAAAGTTATGTTAAATGGTACTGGACTATTGGGTAATTTATTTTAAGGTCGAAATTGGGACCCTTGAAAATGGATTGAAAAAAATTGAGTTTTATTTGGATTATTTTATCAAAGATTTTAATTACATTTTGTCTTTTCCTCTTTAAAGTGGACAAGTATATTATTGACACATATCTATTTCATTTAATGCTTCAAGCATTCTCGATTGTTCCTTGCTTAAAGAATGGAAAAGATGAATGTTTCCACTTGCTTTTGTTCTTCATCCGAAGCTTCATCCTACCTTCTTCTCCATTGAATTTTCTTCAAGTATTCCTCCTTCCACTTTGCTCTCTCTTCTATTAACTCACCAATAACTCACCAATAAGGCTTAGCATAACCTTGCTCCCTTGGGATGGTGATGATGATGTCGTGGGTGTTATGTGAGAGTTAGGAAGTTGTGGTTAGTTGGAAAGATTGAATGGTTGGAAGCTTTAATTAGGTAAGAACTTAATTATGCTTTTTAAGTAGTAGTGGTTAGATGCATTAATTGGGAATTTTGGTGCATTAATTGTGATTTATGATGC
>JANZLH020000147.1:2070757-2081868 GCA_026770325.2 Erythroxylum fimbriatum | reverse complement strand
TGCTGCAATCTTGGAATATTTTGTTTTGACCGGTTTCCGAGGTCGATTTAATTAATCGAACGACAAAGCCGCGATCACAAGGAAACAACCACATACGATGCGTCATTTAACCTAGGTCATCTTATCCCTAATGATTATGAATCATTAGTCACTACACATGAATTTCAATATAAAAATTACGGGTTATATCGAAATTCTAGCAATGCGTTTGCAATTAACGATTCAATGAACACATTAAAATCATCATCTCACAATACCCAACGAGTTTATACACAAATAACCGATCAATAACGAAAATTTGATTATCCATACAAAATATCCAATTCAATTAACATAAGATAACACAATCAATTCCTAATGAGAGAAAGAAACAACAAAATAATACAAAATACTTAACTTGGATTTTTGGCGTCGATGTCACCTCCGAACTGGCATCGGAACATCTAGCCCCTCATGGGTCTTTCCCAGAAAAATGCTTAAGCCCCTATTCCAATCCCTAGCCAAAAACCCTTGATTTCTCCTCACTGTCGCAAGCTTCGGTCTTCACGCCTGCGCTGTTGTTGCTCTCCTCTCACACCCACAGCCCAGCCAAGCCGCCCTCTCCACTGATTTGTTCCTCTCCGCTGGGGTCCCAGTAGCGTTATGGGACAAATAAACCTTGAGGGATGGGGTTTGATTTTTGAAAGAAGAAAATAAAATGAAACTAACTAATAAAAAATTAAAGAAAACATGCAAAATAATAATAAAAGTGGAGAATTCGGTAAGGACCCGGTTCTTTGATTCATTCTTGACCTACACCCTAATTAAGCATATTTTATTAATTTGTTATTCTCAAACCTCTCATAGCAACTATTAATCGTGAGTTAATAATTAACCCGAGTTTTTCCTTAGGTTTTGTTTAATCAAGATACGATCGTTAATCAAACCTAACCACCGAACAACCTAAGATACGATCTCTAGATTTAATTAGGCAGTAGCATTACGAACTAGGAAAAGTGATTAATCAAGGCACAACCACATACGATGTATCATTTAACTTAGGTCATGTTATCCCTAATGATTACGAATCATTAGTCGCCACACATGAATTTCAACAGAACAATTACGGATTACATCGAAATTTTAGCAATGGGTTTGCAATTAAACGATTCAATGAATGCATTAAAATCATCTCTTCACAACACCCAATAGGTTTATACACAAATAACTGAATAATAACAAAATCCGATTATCCATACACAATACCTAAATCAATTGACATAGGATAACACAATCAATTTTTAATGAGAGAAAGAAATAGTAAAATAATTAAAAAAATACTTAACCCGGGTTGTCGGTGACGTTGTCGCCTTCGAACCGGCGTCGGAACATCTAGCCCTTCATGGGTCTCTCCCTTGAAAATGCTTTAGCTCCCATATTGTAGCCCCACCGAATACCCCTGCGGTTCTCCTTCACTGCCCTCTTAGGCAGCCCTCTCTACTCTTCACTATTCATCGATGGGACAATTAAGTATGGTGGTCCAAGGCTTTATTCACTGCTCTCTCGCACTCTCTTCTGCCGCTTCATCTCTCCACTTTGCCCTCCCCTCATTGTTGCTTGATGGGAAAAATAAAGATTGAGGGTTTTTGGTTCCACGTACTGCTTACGCTTAAAGCCTTCACGCTAGCTCTCTATCGCTATTGAACGCTGCGTTAAATGTAGCTGCTGTCTGCTTTGTGCCGACACGTTATACGCAGGCGTTGCCTAGGTTTTGCCTGCTCCTTGCTTCTACGTTTTCTTCATTTGCACTGTCGTTTTGTCTCTTTTTCCAGCTGCTTGCTTTTAAAATTTTCTTCTTCTTTGTGTTTCATTTTTCTTGTCTTTTAATTTCTTCTTCTTGCTCTATGAAGACAAGTAAAAATTGATCTTAAAAAAATAACCCAAATGTAGTACTTTCAACTCACTTTAATTTATTTGCTTCCAAATTGTACCTAAAATCATATATGAGTTAAAGTGAGTATCTTAAGCATTTTTATGTCATTAATCACTAAATGTAAATAATTTAATATATCAACAATTAAACACATATCAGTAGCACATAGTCTTGAGATTTTTGACAAAATTTCTTTAGCGAAATCACACTCAAAGAAAAGATGGTCTCTAGTTTCTTCCTTTAGATTACATAAAATAAATGTCCTTGAGGAGGGTATGAATTGTAGCCTATCCAACATGTTGAGTCTGTTCAACATTGCTAGCTAGAGATAACATCTAGTGTTAGGTCTAAGAACCTTGTTCCAAACCATAGAGTACCATCCCACTCTATTAATAGTCCCATCCCTAAATTTTTTAGCTTCCTTTAGCATTATTTCTGAGACTGGAATCCCTTTCCATAAATAAGCATCCCTTTCTTCGAGACTTATAAACTGTGGAATGGACAGAAGTCTCATTTCATCCATTGATAGTGACTAGCTTCCATTTGTGATTATTTCTTTGAGCTCAGTATTCTTAGGAAACCTTACCAATAGGGTGCTTGCCAACTGATTTTGAAATAAAGCCCCCTGCCCTGTCCAATTATCATACCATAGGGAAAATCTTTCTCTAGCCCCTATTTGACAAGAAATGTTCTATTGAACTTCATCCTTCATTTTCAGAATTTGGTTAAAGAACCAAGTGTAGTTGTCTTTAGGTCTTAGAGCCCAAAAACTCCCATCTTTTAATATGTAGATGTGAATCCATTTGATCCACATTGACTACTTATCACTTAGGAGTCTCCAAATTCTTTTATTCATAAGAAATCTGTTCTTCTTAGTTATTGACTCCAGTCCCAATCCCCCTTCTTCTTTCGGTTGACAGATACTCTTCTAGCTGACTTTTGCTTTCCCTTTCTCGTCGTTCCTATTCCCCCCATAGGAATTGCTTTATCGTTCTTTCAATTGTTTTGATAAGCCCTTTGGAGAGAAATAGATAGGAACACCAGTAAATTTGCATTGATGATATCACTGACTTCATGAGCTGAAGTTTCCCTCCATAGGATAGTGCTCTATTAGTCCATGATCCTAGTTTTTTCTGAATTTTTTTAATTAAAGGAATACATTCACAAAACCTTGGCCTTCTAGAAGAGATAGGAATGTCCAAATAATGGAGAGGAGGCTCTTTTAATTCCATTCCCGTTGCTTGAGTCAAAGCATTTGAGAGGTGAGAAGCACTTTTTGAAAGCAAGAAGTAACTCTTTTGAAGATTAATACTCAAACTCGACACCTCTTTGAAAGAATGGAGAGTGTTCATCAATAGAGAGACTGACTGGACATTTGCTTTGCTTAGGAGCATGAGGTCATCTGCAAAACATAAGCTAGTTAGTGAAATCTTCTTACATTTGGAATGGTATTTGAAGCCTGGGTCCTTAGAAGAGTTGCACTTCAACATTTGAGTAAGAACCTCCATGCAAATTAGGAATAGGTAAGGTGACAGAGGATCCCCTTGCCTAAGTCCTTTTTTTCCTTTAAACATCTTTGTAGGGCTCCCATTTATCAGAATTCCATAGGAGGCAGTAGTAATGCATTCCCGAATCCACCTTAAGAACCTATAAGGAAATTCCATGACCTCCATAGTTTGTAGCAAAAAACTCCAGTTCACACTATCAAAAGCTTTCTGTAAGTCCACTTTGATAGTATAATCATGAGGACTCTTCCTGCAGTTATATCCTTTCAATAGCTCCTGGACTAGAAGAATATTGTCCCCAGTATCCCTATTGTTCATAAAAGCTCCTTGATTTTCACTGATGAGATAATGCAAAACCTCCTTCAATATGTTTGCCCAAATCTTTACAATAATCTTATAGAGAAACTTTTTGTAAGAAATAGGCCTGAATTCACTCCAATAGGACGAATTTGAGATTTTAGGGACTAAACAGAGGAAGGTCTTGTTAATCTCCTTTAGCAGTACCCCTCTTTGAAAGAACTTATGCACTGCCTCCTTTACTAATCCCCCACAGTACTCTAAGTTTTTTGATAGAAGAAATCATTTATGTCATCAGGACCCGGTGCTTTAGAGCCATTCATGTCAAACACCACGCTCTCTATTTCTTGGTCTGTAACAGACCTAATTAATAAGGAAACCATATGTTCGGGAATTCTTACTGTGACAAACCTTCTAAGATCATCTTCTATGTCAAGGGGGGAATGTTCTGAGCCTAGAAGGTTCTTATAAAATTTCATTACTTCCTTAGCTATTCCTTTTTGTCCTGCCGAACCTCTCCAGCTTCAGTTTTAATGGATGTGATTCTGTTAACATTCTTCTTAGCTTGCACTGAGTTAAAAAGGAATTTAGTACATCGGTCCCTCTCCTTTAGCCAGTTAACTCTGGATCTTTGCTTCAATAGTGAGCATTGGTTATCCACTAGTTGCAAATACCCCTTTAAAGCTTCATTTTCATCCGAGGCTATAGAAACATTTGTAGGATTTTCCGCTAATGAAGTCTGAATAGCTAACAATTTATCTCTAGCCTTATCAATTTCCTTCGAGAGATTTTGTCCTCTTTTTGAATTAAGGGATTTCAGCTCTAAGCTTTTGGAGGCAAATGTACTGTTTTATCCCAAAGTAATCATACCCCATCCCCTTCAATATTGTCTCATGAAAACCCTTCTTGTCTTCTAAGAAATTGTTAAACCTGAAAGGATGGAGGATTCTGACTAAGTTAAGCAAGTTGTCAATCTTTATAGGAGTATGGTCAGAAATACTAGGGTCTAGGAATTTTGCTGAACTTCTTGAAAAGGAATTTAGCCAATCAACATTTACCAACGCCCTATCCAACTTTTTTCTGATATGCCAAATTGAACTTTGTTTGTTAGACCAAGTGAATCGATGGCCTTGAAATTTCAGATCTGTGAGTTCCACCTCCTGCATACAGTCATACATATCTGAAGAATAATTGTGTAAGTTACAATTGCCTTATACTTCAGATCTGAATAATGTGGTGTTAAAGTCACTACAAACTATCCATGGAGAATTTATCGAGGCCTTTAATCTTCTTATATAATTCTATAGTTCAGTCCTTTGAAATCCGAGGTTAAAACCATAAACAAAAGTAGCTAAAACATTAGAGTTTTCCACCTTGAAGTGAATCTTAGTGTGAATAAACTATTGATTTGTTTCGACAACATTCACCTCCAAGAAATCCCTATTATAAGCAATAATAATCCTACCATATGCATGACTTTGGTGGTTTGTTAAAAACTGCCATTTCCTACCCAAACAACAAAGCTTGTTCAGATTTGTTTCTCTAATTTTAGTTTCCAAAAGACAAAAAACCTGAGGCTTCTCCTTCAGGACAAAATCCCTTAACGCATTAAGCTTGAAAGGGTTATTTATTCCACGTACATTCCATACTATCACAGTAATAGGAGATTGCTCTTACCTTTGGAGCCTTTCCTACTGCTCCTATTACTTTTCCTAGAAATCACTTGTTCAAATTACTCCTCTTGAGGCCCACCATTTGGCTGATCAACCTTTTGTAGGCTTTGTTCATTCTGTTGGCGATCAGAAACTCCTTCATCTTGATTAGTGTCACTAGTTTCCAGCTCATTCACCTCCTTATCTATTAGAGAATTATTTTGATCAACCAAAGATATCATACCTGATCCTCCCTTTTTGTCCGAAGCTAGTCTATTTTTTTCGTGAATGCTTGCCACAATTTTAAGAGAATCTTTCTCCAACTGAATTGATTCAGGATTTTTAGCAACTTGTTCAACCTCCTCACCATCTTTCTTTTCTTCCGAATAACTCTTTTCTATACCCATCACCTCCCAATAGTCTCCCCTAATGAAGATTCTTCCGATAGGTTTCCATTCTTTACCTTGAGCTTTGAGAGAAAGTTTCCATTGGTAAGTTACCATAACTCTATCATCTCTAAGAGAATGCTCATTTGCCAATCTTAAGATAGGAATGCAATCTTTCATTTCTTTAGAAATGTTCATATTCACACACAATCTGGCAAACCCGACCCTTTTCCTCAAAGTAGTGTTCTCATCCATACCAATGGTTTCCCCAAATAACTAGCTAGCAAACTCAAACCTTTGGTAGTCAAATATTCTAGAGGAATATTATGTATGTTCACCTATAAGGGAATGTTTTTTATTATAAAATTTTCTAGTTCCATCTCTAGTTGCCAACTTTAAAGAAATAAGGGGAGTTGAGAAATGTGCCAAGGGCCTTCTTCAATCACCTTTTGTGCTTTTGATTTTGATGAGAAAGTGAAGATTATGTTATCCTCCTTAGTGAGCATTACTTCCATTAAACCTCTTCCTTTCCAATTTCTTTGAGACCAAGCTTGTATCACTAGAAAGGCAGGTCTTTTTCCTATGAAAAAACCAACTAGGGCAAACTTCCATGTCCTAGCTCCCTCCCTTAGAATATATAGGCTAGGAGCCACTATTAGTTTCCCTTCAATCTCCATAAGAGAAGTGAAAACCAAAGAAGAATCAGAATTATCTCCCACAACCTGTTTCCAAGTCTTCCTAGTTTCTCTACTAGAGTTTCCTTTTGTTGGATCTGCCATCTTAGGGGGAAATTCTGAGGTTGAGGGAAGGTGTTTGGGAAGGAAAAATGGGCTGAAGAAGATTGGGAGGGTGAGGAGGGGGTAGCATGTTTGTTAGCTATTTTTAGAGAAGAATATAGAGGAGGAAAGTCCATCTCCATTTTATGGAATGGAGGAGCAATGGAAAGGGGACAAGAGTAGGTTTTGTGGAATGGAAAAGGAAGTAGGAAAATAAAAATAAAGGCTTGGGTATTCAAAAGCCAGTTTGGAGTTCATGGAGTTGATATTTAGTGGGCTTCGGAGGAGGCTTGTAAGTGGTTGCAAAGGGAGGAGGGTCAAGGAGATTCTGGTATTACTTTTGTGGATAACAAAGGAAGCAAAGGAAAAAGAAGTAATGGTTAGGGTGTTTAGAAGGAGTGATAAAGGAGTTGAAAGAGGAGGACAATATGGGATGGGACGGCGGTGGATAGAGAGGTGGAGGCCATCAAGTAGTAATCATGATATGGATTTCCTCAAAACTCTTTTTTAACTATGTTTTCAACTATTTTCAATTTTTACATAGTTGAAAAAGAGTTTCGAGGAAATCCATATCATGATTACTAGTTCTTGTAATTTTAAGGAGCCAAGAATTTATCACGTAGGAAACTCTTACAAAGACTTTGCAATGAATTCTAAGTTTGCACCCAAAATGAACTAAAATTTAAGTATGATAGTTGACTTTTCGCAGTTTAACTCAATCTTATCGAATTCCTCGTGTTTAATGTTTATTCACAAAGGTTAACATAAACCAACATCATTCACTAAGCCAACAAAATAATACGAACAACAATAAAAAGAGAAAGCTGCACAAAGCTTTTATAATAAAATTGTCAACCTTTATATTACTCGTAATATACACAAAGATTATAAAAGCTCTAACTCTCTCAATGAATGAAGCCTTTGTTTAAATGATCAATTTATAGGCTTTTAGAGATTTTTTGGACAAGAATGCAAGAATGTGGGAATAAGGCCACTAAGTTACTAACTTAATTAGTGGTTGACATCCCCAACCACTTTAGACACTACTTTAGTGGGTAATTTACATGGCTTACCACTAACTCACTTCTAAGTAAAAGATACATGTAATAAATGAAGGTAAGACACCTTATCCATGATCTTCATCATATCCTCCCACTTTTTTGATGATTCATCTCACTAACTTTGCCATATCACTAATGATCTTCATCTAAAGATGAAAGTTAGCTAAGTTCTGAGCCAATCTACATATAGTCTGATCAATGTGCACCCACGGTCTAATCCGTTTGTCCATGGTCCATCATTTGAGCACCAATTCATCCTTAGTCCTAACAAGGACGTCTAAGGCAAGTCCAAATTGTCCAAGCTAAGCCAATTAATGCCCTATGGTCCAACAAAGCTAGTCAAAACTCGAATCATGTTTGATCCCACTTGGTTAAGTCACTTTGGTCCCTTCTAAACATTGGCCAAGGTCCACAAATGGCTAGCAAAATGCTCCTACAATGTTAAAGGGCTAATAAACCACCTCACTAGATAAACCTAATGCCTTCTTTGGAACAAATCAAAGGTAATTGTTTACCTGGTCTTTGAATGTCATAAGGTAATGTCTTTCTCCTATATGGCCTATAAGATTGGTTTATGTTTCCATTGAATCAAGAACTTGGTTTCCCAGTTCTTCTTGTGTTATCCCATTGTTTGATGATCCAAAATCTTCTCAATTTGATCGTTGAATTATTTCCTTACCACTAGTGGAGCTCTTTTTTACTTAAATCCTCTTTGGATTTGTTGAATCCTCGTGATATGATTTAAGAAAACTAACATAAAAAGTTGGATGTACCTTTAGTCGTTTTGGTAACTTGAGTTGATATGTCGCATTTCTAACCTTTTTAAGGATCTCAAATGGTCCATCATTCTTTGACACTAATCTATAATGCAACTGCTTGCTGCTAATTTTCTTCCAAATATGTGGAGTGAGTTTAAGACGTACCTTATCCCTAAAATCAAATTCGAGAGGTCTTCTTTATTAACCCATATTCTTCTTCATTTGCTTGGAAGCTTTGTGAAGACTATCCTTTGCTTTATCCAATAACTCCTGTTTTCCCCTTACAAACTGATAGCTAGTTGGGCATTTTTCTCTCGACATTTGTTGTGTTGTCTTGAAAGAAGTAAAGGGATGTTTTCCTGTAACAACTTCAAAGGGACTATTCTCCATAGTTAAGCATCTATGCAGATCATAACAAAACTGAGCAGTATCAAGTAAATTTAACCAATTTCATTAACTAGCACTTATATAGTGTTACAAGCATTTCTTCAACAAACCATTGATCCTTTTTATTTGACCATCTGTTTGTGGGTGATTTGTAGTATAAAACTTTAATTCACACCCATCATGTTGAAGTGAGACATCTAAAATTGGCTAATAAATTGGGCATCTTGATTGCTTACAATGTCCATTGGAACTCCAAAGTGCTTCACCACACTTTTGTAGAAAAACTACGTAGTAACATCCAAAGGACATAAAGCTAAAGTTGGCACAAAGAATATATACTTGGATAACCTATTAACCACCATCATGAATGAGGCTATGTCGTCCAGCTTTGGAAACTTGCTAATGAAATCCGTTGAAACTAACTTCCATAATGTTTTCAACATGGGCAAAGGTTGCAACAATCATGCCCCCTTCTTCCTTTCAGCTTATCTAGTAGACAAATAAGGCAAGTTTTGACTTATATGTTTATGTCATTCTCTATCTTTGGCTAACAGTAAGAATGGGAAAGAAGCGTGAACATCCATTAAACTTCGGGGTGACCAGTCTATCGTGAGTTATGCGTCTCCTTTATCAATTATGCTTGCAAGGCCCCAAAACATGGCATGCACAACTGCCTATTCTTTTTCATCAACATCCTATCACATCAAACCAAAATCTCCACACAACACCATCCTTCACTTGTTAAACAATTTGGCTATAGGTGTTATCAAAGGAGCTGTAAAGACTTCTTTACAACTCAATGCATCTGTCATATTATTATGCATCCCTAGTTTATGCTCTCATACAAAGTCATATTCAACAAGAAAACCTAGCTACTGAGCTTGCCTTACAAATTAATTCTTTTGGGGTCATAAAAAGGTGTTAGTAATATTATTCATATAAACAACGAACTTTGTTCCTAATAGGTAAAATTGCCAAGCTTCTAGGAAATGAACCACTGCCAATATATTCTTCTTATAGGTCATGTATTGTTGCTTAACACTATTAAGCTTGTAACTTTCAAAAGCAATTAGATAACCTTTTTGCACTATGAGTCCACTAATGGCTTTATTTGAAGCATTCTTATTCACCTCAAAAGGGAGATCAAAATCAAGCAACTTTAGCACGTGTTTGGTTGAAATAACAACCTTAACTTCTTGAAGGCTTTTTGGCATACTTCCAAGTAGTACCACTCTTGTCTCTTCTTTAACAAAACTATTAAAGGAGTTGCTTTCTTCAAGTATCCCATCATGAAGTGACAATAGTAATTTACTAAACCAAATAAGCTCTGAAGCTCTTTCACCGATTTTGGAACTTTCCATTCAATAATTGCTTATACCTTTTTTGGTTCCATTTGTACTTGTCCTTGCTCACTAAGTTTCCGAAGAATTTAATTTCTAATTAGGCAAACTCACACTTCTCCATCTTTACACAAAAGCTTGTGATACCGTAACTGCTCAAACACCTTTTTCTAATTTTGTTCATGTTATATCATATTAATATTATAGACCGTAATATCATCTAAATATTCCACCATGAAGACATTGAAAAATTCATATAATTAGATGCATTGCTCAATCAATTAGATGAATTTTAAGGGAAACTTAATGCTTCTAAAGAAAGTTGTATGCAACATATGTGTTAGGAAATATATTTTTACATTATAACTCATGATGAAATTCTTTCTTTGATACCCTTTTAAAGAATTTTCAGTCTTACAATGTGAGTAATTTTAAGTCGACATTCTCTTATTTTATCCTTATCTTGCTAACTTCTTCCTTTTTAGTATCTGTTAACTCCATATGTCATAAGCAAACTTCCTTTATGATGGAGAATCATGGGCAAGTGAAAGTCAAGAAGAGAAGCATACATAGTGTGATCTGCGTCAAGGAAGCCAAGGACATGACTTATATGGACATGAGCTTGCAAAACGAGGCTTAGGAGTTGAAATTGGATCAAATTTGAAGTTTGAATGTGCAAGGCAAGGGGCTGAAAGAAATTCCCACATCAAAGGCCCAACACTCAAGTCTAATGTTCCTAAAGATCCATTACAAGATGTTGGAGGCCCAATGATAAGAGCTAGGGCCAAAGCAATGAAGCAAGCATTGAATTGTTTGATCCAAGATCTTTAAGAGATAGAGCCCATCTTGTTGAGTTAGATTTCATCTCATAAAGATCCAAGAGGCATTGTCTTACTCCTTGAAGCCCAACATGAAGTGTCCAAAGGCCCACATGGAGTCCAATTAGGAAAACTCACTTAAAAATACCATGTGCCACTTAAAAATAAGGAGAAGGACGTGATCTATAAGGTCTAATATGTTCAGATCATATTTTAATT
>JANZLH020000147.1:2058902-2070657 GCA_026770325.2 Erythroxylum fimbriatum | reverse complement strand
GGGGGGGTGGGGGAAGGAGTCGTGGGAGAGAGAGCGGTGGAGGTAGGATAGGGAGATTTTTCCGTGGGTTGGCGTCGTTTTTTAGGAGAATTGGACATAGTTCTGAGTCCTCTACTTGGACGAGGAGTTTTAGTAATGGCGGTAGTGAAGTGCCGGTGTCGATTAGTAGAAGTTGGAGTGAATCAAGCTCTGGTTTTGGGAGGAGGAGGAGGAGAAGAAGAAGAAGCTCTGGTTTGGATATGGAAATTGAGGATGGGACTGATAGATGGTGATACATTTTTTTTGAAAATTTTATGTTTTTAGATTCATTGCGAATTTGGAGTTTTACTTCCATCATTCATGTATTATTGTAACGGGAACGGGAACGGGAACGGGAAATGACGGGGAAATTGGTGAATTGAATTAGGAAATTAAAAAAGCATCCATTGTCATTGGTTCCCTCCCCTCCCGTCCCGTCCCTTGCAACGTTATTAAATAATAGTGTATATGTAAATACTCTTTTTTCTTTTTCATTTTGATTTACTTTGTCATAATAATAATTAATAATACAAAAGTCCACGTCGACATCATCCAATTAAATAAATGTTATTATTGTTATCCAAATTCCTTAAGGAAGGCCGGCAGCCCTCAATCTCTAGAGTTATCTTCTAATTACACGATACGGTACGGCCCCACAAGAGGCGGAGCAAATTTGTATAAATGAAGGTATCTGAAATCCCAACATTTACGTTAATTACACCAAAACAGACACCTACACCTACACCTACACCTACTTCTCTCTCCCACCTCTAATCTACAGACGGCTCTCCCATCCGATGCTGACTTCATCTGGTGCTTGTAACTGTAAGCTCTCCTCTCTCTTTCCTTTGCTTTTGGCGATTATGCATGATCGTCTATTCTCATGTAAGCTCTCCTCTCTCTGTCCTTCGCTTTTGGTGGTTATGCTTGATCGTCTATTCTCATTCCTCCCTTCGCCGACAATGTGGGATCTCTAAGCTTAATTTGTTAAGATTCTGAAATGGCTTTTCATTTTCTTTGGATTTTCTATTCTTTAACCAAAATCAGCCTAAATCTGGTTCCATTTTCCCACATTTCGTGAGTTATGCGGAGGGCCTGCTGTATTGTAGTTCATCCTTCGCTCATCCGTAGTTTTTAGTGCGGTTCAAGATTTGTGAGGTTTAGATCCTGTAGTTTTGGATAGTTCATTATGCTGACTGTCTAAGGATTTAATGTATTTGCTGAATAAAGGATGGCATTCTGCCAGCTTCTTTGGATGGTTGCGTGGCCATCTTCTGATCCTGTTCAAATTTTGCATAATGTTAGAAGTTAGAACATATTTTACGCTGCTGTGTTTCTGGTTATCTTGTCGGATTACTGAATGCTCCCCTGACGGTTGTGATCACCCCTTAAAATATGGCAGTTGGTAAAGATTCATGTACAGTAGCCAAACCCTAACTCATCTTTAAAATCAATTCCTGATATGAGTTTCTTCCGCCGGCCCTTTCATTTTTTCTTTATTTTACGATGTTCAATTCCAAGTGTGTCGATTGATGTAGATAGGAAAGTTAAATAAACTCATTTACATTGTCCAAGTTGGAAACTAAAGTTTAGAAGTTATGCGTAATTTGGTAAAAGTCAAGTATGCTTGTAAAGTGCAAACGAAACATGGATGTTCTGCGGATGTGTATCCGTTCATTAGAATTTGGGCACTTATAGCTGCTACATATTGTCCTATACTTGTCTGGATTTATGGGCCTCCCACCAGTTTGTATATGAGATGGGGTTGCTGCCACTGATTTTGCTCCTAGTCTTTGCAATCTTGAATCTTAAACTACAATCATTTCGCTCAAAACTCATATCTATCATGCATCAAAACATGCTCGTTTGAAATTGGCTGCCTCTGAAGTGTATTGTGATTCTCCTTCTTATTTTCCAGGTTTTAAAGATCTTATGAAGTTATCTAAAGTAATTATTTGTGTATTTATAGGACTTAATAGACTAGCAAACTTTTTAAGAAACATTCCACAATTATGAGCTTTGTGTTCCGAGGTTCAAGAGGAGATATTGAAAGTGGAATGCCCGGTTTCATTCCTGAACGGCCCACAGTGGTATGTTCACTAGTTTCCTTGCCTGGTTCAGCGGTAGTTGCCCACCTTAATCTAACTGAGAAATGGGTTAGACCTTTTATGTTGACCTTTTACTTTGTGTGTATCAGCGCATCCACGCAGCTCGGCCAGTTAATTCCAATTCGTTGGCCTTTCTTGTCACAGGTAATCTTTCTACCTCTTCAATTATTCTTCCATTGCTTGCCCTATGATGAGGATGGATTAACCCAAATCTAAACTGTTGATTCAGCAGTTCTTTTGCTGTTCATGATTTTAAACTCCCACCAGATGTCACCAAACTTCCTGGTAAGTGTTGTCTGAGTGTTAGCTATGTCCTTCATATTAAACTCTTAGCTTAATCCAATTTCTATTTTCGTGTGCTTGCAGATATGGCTAGTTGTGGGTGTCTTTTTAATGGCCACAAGCCTGAGAATGTATGCAACTTGTCAACAACTTCAAGCTCAGGCACGGGCTCATGCAGCAGCAGCTAGTGGCTTTCTGGGTCACACTGAGTTACGTTTGCATATGCCACCATCAATAGCTCTTGCAACAAGGGGACGATTGCAAGGCCTGAGGCTTCAGCTTGCTCTTCTCGATCGTGAATTTGATGATCTAGGTATGCTGAAATGTTCTCCCTCTTCATCTTAGGTGTCAAGATTGTTGGAAAGTCTTGTATTGAACAGTTATGAGAAGTTTAGATGTCTGTTCTAGTTGTCATGTAAGGATGTGTTGAATTTTTATATACTGACTCACTTTTGTAGATTATGATACTCTTAGAGCATTGGACTCTGATAATGATCCTACAACTCCTTCGATGAGTGAGGAAGAAATAAATGCCTTACCTGTTCACAAGTACAAGGTTCCAGTTTCTGAGAAGTAAGTAGGAAAGTTATCTCCTATGGCTTTTCTTGAATGATTAGAATTTTGAACGATGATTATTATTGTTCAACAGTGTTGGTGCATCATTGCAACAGGGATCATCTTCTTCAGTTGCACTTGAGGTAATTCTAGATCTCCAACTGTTGTAAAAATTGAGAGTTTGATCACCAATGATGTACATGGAGTCTGGTCTCTTGTTGACATGGCAGTTTATCATCATTGAGCATTAACTGAAATAAGTAAAAATTTCAGTGGAGTTCTTTGGCCTTGATTTCGGTCATGCATGGTATTTTAGATGATCTTTTATTAGCTCATTGAGGTTATGTTGCTAATACATAGTCAAATGCCAGGTACTTTAGGAGAAGCGACAACCTACCTCCACCATGTCCTTCCCATCTTATTTTGATAGCCTCAGAACACTGGGTGCATGAATTTTTCTTCCCAACTCATGCTTTTTTTTATGTGAATGGCATCACACTGGACTGTTCTTAACACTTGCTATTACCATTTGGTTCTTGGAAAATGAAAACATAAGGTTTTCCATAATTATTCCTCTTTGGTCGCTGTTGTCATAGGTGATGCACCAAGTGTGAGCAGGGCTAGGAAGTAGACAAATTTGACCTTAAAGTGGTGATGTTATTCTGGAGGAATGTAGAATATGTTACAGTGTACATATTCATTCCTGATGACTAGAAATCTTTATCTTTGTATTCAATTATGAAAGATCAATTGATTGTGGTGAAAGAAGATAACTTGTCTGGTGATAATGTACTCATCTTTCATCATAGAAGTCCCCACAATTTCCAGTAATCAAGAACATGATTGGCTTATACTGATTTATTGAAGGAAAAAAAGAACATGAATCATGATGTTTAAAATGTGAGATTTGATCCCTGATGGTATCTGCCCTATCTTATTTTGGTAGGATGTGAAGCTGAATGTTTTTATTTGTGTTTCTTTGGCAAATGTTTCTTAATATCTTTGTGTTATTCTTGCAAGCAGACAAAACAAGACTCGAGAAAGGCAGATGGAAGCATGAAGTCTTCAGAAGATGAATTGACGTGCACTATTTGCTTGGAGCAAGTTAACAGGGGGGAACTTGTTCGGAGCTTGCCATGTTTGCATCAGGTTCGTCATCTGGTCCACTTTTCCTCCCAAATCATGTATTTTCCTTTAGTCCTCATTCTTTTAAGTGGTCAGCTGTTTTATGGATCAGTCAAGGTTTCACAGACTACCAATGAATTTATGCACTAACTACTGGACTTTATCCATCCCTACCCTTGCTAACTGATAATTATTCAGAGGTTTGGAGATTACTGCTTATATACTACCATATCGAATGTTGTGGGTCCAAACTTAACTTTACTGTCATCAGTGATCAGATGCACAGTTGTCGAGACTAGTTATATCAGTTGATAAGTAGTTACAAGGTAATTAAGTGTTGTTGTGCCCAAAAGTTCAGTTGTTGGTTAGAAGCAGATAGTAAGCCAGATATGGACGTTGCTGTATTTAATGGGTTGTAAATGTAAGCCTGGTAAGTCCAGAATAATTATCAAATTACATCGGAGAATTTCTTTTGCAGGTATCTCCTGTCATCTTCTACTCATATTCTTCATATCTTGTTCCCAAGTTTCTTCTTTGCTTTCTGTGTTTTTTCTCTCTCTTCTTCCTTGTTTCATCTACCTTGTACAACCGGATTCTCTAAACAAACTAATACCAGCTAAAGGCTTAGTCACTAAATAAAAAACTCTTGATTTTGTTTTGGAGATCCACTGCCTCATGAATGTTTAATGCCTCCTAAAGAATCCTCTTTTCATCCTGATAGGCTTTCTGTTTGTGGAAGAATCAACATTGTTTGGGGCTTTTCATGGCAATTCTTTTCCTGGATTGCGCACCTGTTTTCATTTGAAACAAAATTTACCTCTCCTTATTTTGTTTGATTTCCTGACCTAGATATGAGGATCAACTCTTGATGAGGGAATTTTAAATTAACTGGTATTGAAACTTGGATCATTTCCAATTAGCAAAGGGAAATACTGCGGAATGAGTTCCTAACTATTTACCATGTGGAATGTTAGCTCGGTCACACTGAAGTAAAAGTGGTTCTCGTAAGCTGGGGGCTTTTTAATAACTATCCTGACTTTTCTCATTTGCAGTTCCACACCAATTGCATTGATCCATGGCTGCGACAACAGGGCACATGCCCCGTGTGCAAATTCCGTTTGGCTTCAGGATGGCAAGAAAGCAGAGAGAGCGAATCAGATGGATCAGACGTGGTTTAGCGCCTGCCAAATAATGTCATGATTGGTACATAAGTTCTGTATCTACTGTTTTGTGATGTTGGAGACAAAAAGGCCTGTCTGCTCCTGCCTATGTAAATGGCCCCTGGAAGTGACGTTTTCCTAACATTGGTCAGAGTATGAAGCTTTTATTTTTATGCTTTCAATTTTGCGTACCCTGTCTTCCTATACTCTTCTTCGATCTACCATGAATGAAAAACCACTCTAACGTAGAAATCAGTGTTGTGAAGGCCATTACCAATAGTAAGCATGGTTTTCTATTGACCTACATAACCTTGTCCATCAAGTATTCACCTATAGCCTATAAAGAAATGTATTTTCAGTGGACAGGTAGAAGTTAGTCCTGCCATAGTGTGGGAAAGTTAATAATCGTGGATAGTAACTACTAACCTTCAATCTTCGGCTGCCTCCTGCGTGTTTATGTCCTATCTTCCTGTCCTGACAAGTCTTTTCCTTTTCCTGTGTGTACTTAAGAAAAGTCTTTTACCTGTCGACGGTGGGACGTCTTGTTGGCCCAATGCTATAGAATCGGAAGGACATTTGTTTGTTAGATTGCTGGCAATCCCAAAAAATTAGACATATTCGGTCTCTAATTCAATGACCTGACATAAAGTTGAAAATGACAATCGACGTACGGGTGCATTAGCCGAAAGATACCCATCTCTCTTTTCTTTTTCGGATAATGGTGTGATTAGGCATGTGCCTCCAATGCCAGTGGGAAGTTCCTCCTGCTGGACCAATCGCCTGGTAAGAAAAGAAAAGATGAGAAAGTGATTGGTAGAAGCAGTGCTTACTGCAGATATTCCTGCCACGTGCCTTTTGGCAATGTTGTTCTTCACTTTTCACAATTGAACTTAGTGGAGAACTGCAAACAGAGGATAAGGCTTCGGACTCAAAAGGTGGGCGCTCTCACACTCCGGCTCGACATTGTGTGAGGGAGGATAAGGCTGTCTCGATTGGAAATCGCTGTGGAGTCGGTGAAGTGTTGTCACCGTGATGAAAAAGTAACAATAGAGAAATAAAAGAAAAAGAAAATTTGCGACGTAGAGTTTTTAGTATTTTTTTATTGGTTTGTTCATTTTTTATAATCACTTTTTACCCCCGATTGGCAGCACAACTAAGCATATATTTTTAGTTTCTGCCTGAAGTATCCTCTTTCTATTATCATGATTTTCTTTTGGGATTGTTATTGTCACATCTATCCTGAAATCTGCAACAGAATCAAGTAAGCATTTTCAGTTTTCCACTTCGAGTTTCTTGCTTCTGTTGATTAGTTCATAATTTTTGTTTCAATTGCCTTTCACATTTCTGATTTGCAGTATACCCAAACAATTTTTTTTTTATTTGCCATTGTTATACCAACCAATACTTTTCGTTTGTTATTGGTATTTCTATTATCCTGCCCGAGCTTCCTACTTGGCCAAAGGTGAGTTTTCAAATTTTTATACCACAATCAACAATTACAACTGTAGTCTAATGTCATCAATAAGATTGCAGGTTTTGGAGTCACATGATTACTATTGAAGATAATACTGTACATTTGCATTAGTTGTAATTGTTTTGCTATTTGAAATTACGAGGCTTGAATATATCTAATGAAGTCATAAGTGAGAATGTTATTATGAGATATGAGATGTAAAGTTCTAGAGACTTTTGTGGTATTTTATTGGTACATTTTAATTTAAAATCCGATAGTAAAATTTGAGCTCCAACTGGGTTGTTTCTTGACACCCTTCTAATTGGTGTGAAGTGATAATTTATATGAAGTGGTATTTTTTAAATAACATAGTGATATTTTTCATATAAATTAATGATTTTTTTGTGTGGGATGTAGTGATATTGTTATGGATGATATTTCAACAAGAATTCAATCCACAATAACAGAGTAACAGCAAAACAGAGCAGCTACTCGATTCTATTATTGAAAGCCAGAACAATGAGATGAAAGAAAATACAATGAAGGGGAAGAGAAATCAGAAGATCATACAATAATCATTTGCATGACAACACACTTCCGTTTCCTATCCTATATTCTCTCAACAATTCTCCAAACCGTTAGGCGTCAGCTGCAGTGGTCCCTACAGCAGCATACTCAGCATATTTGGTGTTGACTTTCCTGATTCTTTGGCCTCTCCTAAGTTCATTCTGACCCAAACGAGACTTGGATCCTTCAGCCGGTTCATCAATGCTCAATTCTGATTCAATAAGCCCATTAGTGTCCATAACAATACTCCCCCCTTTAACACAAACCTTGTCCGCAAGGTTTAAGTCCGGAAAACTCTTAAGTAGCTGACTCGAGTCCTCCCAAGTGGAAGCCTCAGCTGGCAGACTCTCCCACTGCACCAGATACTGTTTCACCATATGACCAGCTTGGTTAACTGTTCTCTGATCTAGAATGGCAGATGGCTGTAAAATCAGAGTAGAAGTGGAATCTACCAAGTGAAGAGGTGTTATCTGCTTGTCTGGAAGACCATGGCACTTACGCAAGAGGGAAACATGGAAGAGGGGGTGTATACGAGCCGTGTCTGGAAGGTCCAACTTGTAAGCGACTGTCCCGACCTTCTGTACAACCGGGTATGGCCCAAAGTAGCGCCTTCCCAGCTTATGATGACGCTGGAAACGAGTGGATCCCTGACGATAAGGCTGAAGCTTCACGTAAACCCAATCTCCCACTTGGAAATGAACGTCAGTACGATGTTTATCCGCAAAGTACTTCATCCGCGCTTGAGCCTTTGATAAGTTGCACTTGAGGAGAGTAAGAACCTTATCTCGTTGCAACATTTGGGCATTTAAAATCGCATTCCCAGTAGCATCACGGATGTACCTCGGCATCATCGGTGGGGGACGACCATAAAGAACCTCGAATGGAGTCATTCTAGACGAGGACTGGTAAGAGGTATTATACCAATATTTAGCCTAAGGGAGAAAGCGCATCCATTCCTTCGGATAATCAGCCACATAACACCGTAAATACTACTCAAGACATTTGTTAAGGGCCTCAGTTTGGCCGTCCGTTTGCGGATGATATGTGGTACTAACGGCCAGTGTCGTTCCCTGCAAACGGTGAAGCTCTTTCCAAAATTCCAACATGAATCGAGCATCTCTATCAGACACAATTTCAGCGGGTATACCGTGCAAGCGAATAATCTCAGTAACAAAGACGGAAGCAACTGATATACTCGAAAAGGAACTAGGTAACCCGATAAAATGACCGTACTTAGAAAGGCGATCCACAACCACTAAAATGACCAATTTACCTTGAGATAAAGGTAGCCTTGTGATGAAATCCATTGCAATGCCCTCAAATACTAACTGTGGAGTAGGCAATGGCTCGAGAAGGCCACTTGGCGGTAACACCGAAGCCTTGGTCTGTTGGCAGACCGAACAAGCAGCCACAAATTCTTTGACATCAGTACGCATACCCTTCCAATAGAAATTAACAGCCAAGCGTTGAAATGTGCGAGTGACTCCCGAGTGTCTACCCAGTACAGAAGCATGAAATTCCACCAGTAATTGTTGTTTCAAAGCAGAATTAGATGGGATAACAATATGGCCACGATAGAACAATAGTCCATCTTTGAAACTGTAATAAAAAAGGGAAGCTGGATCAGTGCTGCATTTTTGTTGCAATTCCAGCAACTCAGGTAATTCCTTATTAGCTTTGCGGAGCTGATCAAACAATGCAAATTCTTGTCGCGAACAAGCCATAAGGTGAGAAGAAGGAATGCGAGAAAGGGCATCTACTGCAAGGTTGCCCTTACCCGGTCTATAAGTGATGTCAAAACCGAACCCAAGGAGCTTACCCAACCATTTATGTTGCTCTGGTGTTTGAATGATCTGATCCTTCAAATTTTTCAAGGACTGCTGATCGGTAATAATAAGGAACTTACGGCCAAGTAAATACTGACGCCATTTTGCTACCGATTGCGTGATGGAAAACATTTCATGGTGATATGCCGACGCTTGCTGCATACGTGGACATAATTTCTGACTAAAATAAGCAAGAGGATGACCGTCTTGAGAAAGCACTGCACCGATACGCACTCCCGATGCATCCGTTTCCACCGTGAATGGCTTAGAAAAATCTGGTAATTAAAGAACCGGCGTCGAACTTAGCAACTGTTTGAGACTAACAAAGGCGGTGAGAGTGCTGTCAGTCCACACAAAGGAGTCTTTTCGTAATAAATCCGTCAACGGACCCGCTATCGAAGCAAAATTCCGAATAAACCGACAATAGTAGCCGACAAGTGCCAAAAAATTTCGGACATCTTTAACACATTTCAAAATTGGCCATTGCTGAATAGCCACAATCTTTTCAGGGTCGACGGATACCCCTGCTGCAGAAATCACATGTCCTAAATACCTCACTAAAGTTTGACCGAAAACACACTTAGACTGCTTCGCAACAAGCTGATGGTCATGAAAAATCTGAAGAACAGCTCTAACATGCTGAACATGAGCCTCCCAAGATCGACTATACACCCACACATCATCAAAAAAAACCAAAACAAATTTCCAGAGGAAGGGTCGAAAGACATCGTTCATTAATCTCTGAAAGGTTGAAGGCGCATTCGATAACCCGAATGGCATTACAAGGAATTCGTAATGACCATCGTGTGTTCGAAATGCGGTTTTCTCCTCATCGCCCACTTTAATTTGTGTTTGATGATATCCAGCTAAGAGGTCAAACTTTGTAAAGAACATGGCACCATGAAGCTCATCAAACAATTCGTCAATCGAAGGGATCGGAAAGCGATCCCAAATCGTGATAGCGTTGAGGGCTCGATAGTCGACACAGAATCGCCATGTGCCGTCTTTCTTCCAAACCAGTAAAACGGGAGAAGAGAAGGGGCTACTACTTGGTCGTATAATACCCTGATGAAGCATTTCCGCAACGAATCTTTCGATCTCTTGCTTCTGGAAATGTGGGTATCGATAGGGTCGGACCGTAATCGGACCACTGCCAGGGAGCAAGGGAATGCTATGGTCTTGGGAGCGAGGAGGTGGTAACCCTGTAGGTGGATTAAAGATGTGAGCAAATTCCTGTAAAAGAGCAGCCATCTCCGGTGGACAAGGAGAAGAGTCAGGAGGCAGTCCGGAACTCATGTCCAAGCGGTACAATTCAGTAATGGCATCGGTTGATTGAAGACGACGGAACCCATTAAAATGAATCGGATGAGCAACCTTATCCATATTACCTTGCCACAAAATTCGCTTCCCATTCAAGGTGAACTCGAACCGTGCCGTCGCATAATCTGTGACAACCGGACCCAATTGAGCCAACCAAGAAACCCCCAGAACAATATCCCAACCCTGAAGAGGAAGGACAAACAAATCCACCGAAATAAGTTGACCCTGAATCACTAGCGGTACATTCTTAGCCACCCCGGTACAAGGAAGTGTTTCACCGCTACCGACCATAACCGAAAATGAGGCAATCTGTTCCACAGTCAAATTCAAGAACTCGGCAATGCGGGACTGAACGAAGCTGTGAGTACTACCGCCGTCCAACAAAATCTGAATATGTTTCCCGTGAACCGAACCTGTGAATCATAAGGTAGTGGACGAGCAACCCCCTGCCATCGCATTGTAAGAGATTGCTTATTGTGAATGTAATTCGTCCAACTGTAATTTTTCAGCCAAAGTCGCGTCGGAAGCAGAAAGAGCAGGCGGCGGATCAGGCAATTCTGGCGGTGGTGGCTCATCGTCGAAGAGAAGTAACTGCGGACTAGCCTTGCATTTGTGATCGAAAGTATATTTTTCATCACATTTAAAGCATAACCCATTGGCACGCTTGTGAGCTACCTCTGCGAAACCCTAGCTTTGGGTCAGCAGTGGGGGAAACCTGACGTAATGGTGGAGTTGGTGTGATCAGAAACGGAGTCGTTTTAGGGGTGGGGAGTAAAGGCTTTGTGTTGCCCAGACCGGGCCGGCCCACTCCACGCTCTAAAAGAATACGCTGTTCATGCAAATGTGCGAGACCCATGGCATCCTCCAGAGTACTAGGTTGGTGAATAAGCACAGAGTGCTTGATGTCTGCTCGGAGCCCGGAAACGATGCAGTGGACGAGAAACTGAGGCGGCAATAACATCGCCCGATTAGAGATCAACTCGAACCGACTACGATACTCGCTAACCGATGAGGTCTGCTGAAGCTTCGCAAGTAACCCTTCCGGTCCTTCCAAATCATGAGAGCGGAAACGAACAATGATCGCCGCAGTAAAAGCCGGCCATGTCGTGAGCTGATGGTGGCGATGAACCCAGTCATACCAGTCCGCCGCCGCATCGTCAAAATAAAACGACGAGATGGTGAGACGATCAGCATCTCGAATCGAGTAAAAATCGAAGTAGTGATTAGCCTGAGCTACCCACCTCTCTGGATGTAAACCCGAAAATCGAGCTAATTGCACTGATGCCGGTTTATGTCGACCCAGAATACTGTCACCTGCTGCCGATGAAGCACCAAACTCAG
>JANZLH020000147.1:2045237-2058802 GCA_026770325.2 Erythroxylum fimbriatum | reverse complement strand
TGTAGTTCAAATAAAGCTTTAATACATTTTGACATTTCATCAAAGTCTCAATACATACAAATATTACAATGAATGATCAATGCTCATTATGCTATACAACTATCCAAAGGTCTAACTAATCTCTCAGATTTGGTCCAAATGTCTTGTAAGGAGTTGCCAGTCTTCTAGACCTGCACCTGAGGAGGGAAAGTGATGGGTTGAGCTTCACAGCTCAGTGGCTAAACCATTTATAGCCATTGGCTTCGAGCCGCACAAAAACACAAATAGGTAGCTCAATGGTAAGAGGTGAACATTTAAATGCTACAAAACCTTGAGGTCTTGGGTTCGAGTCGTGGCCTCACCCTTGACCAAAGAGGACAATACTGATTAATGAGGTATTGAAGTTGGTGGTTAGAATCCACCCGGTACCTGGACCGGTACTGAAGTTGGTGGTTAGAATCCACCCGGTACCCGGGTCCAACACGAAGAACTCGGCCATTAGCTACTGACCTTTCTCAATCAGGAAGAACATAAACAAATTGTATGTCAAGTGTGAACACACCTAACATATTTCTTGCAATGTCACCTTTAGGAGTTTAAAATCTACACTTATCTTTAATTGGCACCTTAACCCTGATATATGTCCTATCTAAAGCACTTAAGCAATTCCACAATTCAAATGAAATAAAAAATAATGAGGAACCTTAATCATATACACTATATTTTCTTATAAAAGTAATAGGGTGATTATCTACCTTAAACCACATCCACCGATGGTCCGACGAGTTTATTAGTATGGACTCAAGTTTGTTAAACAAAAGATCTTACAAATGATTTAAAACATTATGAAAACACCAACTAATTGTCTCACCTAACCTTCTTAAATTTTTCCTAATAACTCAATTTTTAACAAGGTAAGCAATAATATGTAACTTTAATCCTCCTATAGTTTCTACCATTTCACATAGTTAAAACAATGCTTGCCTATTCGTCCTAACCATTAAAATACATGAATAATCATTGTCATTCACAATTCACCTTACATAAGCTCGATTTGCATAAAATCAAGAAACACTACCAACATTACACATCTCCAACCATACAGTCAAGACAACCACAAGCCTTTTTCTTCTTTCGACATTTCTACTCAAACTTAAACAAGCCATAACTACAAGAAATAAAATTTCTAATGTATTTACATTAATTTGTTTTAAAAAGGTATGATGTAAGAGAACAACCATGAAATAATTCAAAATATTTGATGGCATAAAGTGAAGTAAGAGAGAAAAGGAAGATAATAGTTCCAAAGTTAAAAAGAGGGAATTATAGAACATAGAAACCAAACCCCAAAAAAACAATTTAAATTAAACCCTAACTCAAATAACCCAACACCAACTTAAGGAAGATAGAAAGAAAGGTAAAAGCAAAATAAGCATAATGACCGTAGTGGCTAATGATAAAGAAGTACATTTTTCTAGGCCTAGAAATGACCTTGGTTCTTCCATTTCATCAGTAAGTTTTTTTATCCTATTTTAGCATTATGCTAGTGAAATGCACTAAGAATAGCAAAAGGAATTTTAAGGTATTTTCAAGGTACTATTGAGTATGCTAAGAAGTTTGAGAAGTGTCAAAATTTTAAGCTATGTGGATTTTGGTATAATAATCAGGCTAAATTCATGGATAACATGAAGAGAACTTCAGAATATTATTTTAGCGTAAGTTTTAGTCTTCTTATAAAGCTAAGAAAAGTAGGAGATTATGGTACAATCCATTGTAGAGATAGAATTTATTATAGTAATAGTAGTAAAGAATCAAACCTTGTCATTGAAAAATGATTTTTGTGATTTACACGTGGAGCAAAAGAATAGTATACAAACATTTGTTGACAATCAGACAACTATTTGAAACTCAAACAATTTGATATTTCATAAGAAGATAGGGCATTAACATTAAGCTTTATTTACGTGAAGTAATATATAAGTAACTTCAGTCTATTGCAAGTTTGAAGATTGATTGATAGAATTTATTCACAAGGCCACTTTCAACTACCAAGTTCGAGTTTTTAAGGAAGAAAGTTGAAGTTTGGAGTCTTTAGGGCAAGGAAGAGGTGTTAGATACTTGATTTAAGAATATATCTTTTATTGTTTTAAATTTGAATAAGTGTTCTAGACAAATGGTTCTTACTAGCCTTTAAGAGAGAATTTGCTATTATAAAGAAGTAATAAATTCTTTAGAAGTAAGTTAAGCAGTAGTGGTTTACTGGACAACATGAATTGATTCTTAAGATTTTTTGGTTTTTCTTATGCACTATATATGTAAGGGATATTAGATGAACGAAGTGGTGAAATTTTGCTTACACTTTATTGACATATCATTTCTTCTTTTCTCCCTTTCAAACTTGTTTTCAACTTTAAGCCTTTATTCTCTATTTTTGTATCTAAAATAGAGAATAAATGATTGACTAATTTTCCTATCTTCCACAACATTAAGAAGACATGTAGATGTGCTGAAATTCTAAACAATCCCTATTAATACAACTACATGCATACCATTTATAGCCTATTGAAAGAAATAAAATTTTGCCAATGGCTAAATTCATTTACAAGCAATTTTAACTACTAGCGGTTTCCTCTTCTAGTTTTTACTTTAATGGAAATCTATCTAGGAACAAATAATTAATATGAATATGACATTCCTATATAGGCTCCTTTTAGCTATCAAGAGTATTAAGGATATAATAACTTCCTTAAGCTAAATGAAGCTATAGGGTGACACTTTTTAAACAGAATGGCTAACAATTTCAACTTCAACTTGGCCCTTGATAGTTGTAGGTTACATGATGTTATAATAGGCATTTTAGTATGTTTTTAGTTGTTAATTAATTTATTCACGCATGTTTAGGTTTAGAATTGTGTTAGCTGGATATTTGTGTTTTGATTGTTATGTAGGTTAGACTTTAATTTTATGTGTTTGAGGTGTCTTGATGTGTTTGTTAATGTTTGAGATCAGATATTGAAGAATTGAGAAGATTTGGAGGAAGCTCGGTGGAGGACTCAGGGCCACGATAATGACAGAGACTCTTTTACTAGGTGCAGGCCACGGTCGTGGCTTGCATGAGGACAGATGTGGACCTTCAGAACTTAATTTTTCACAGGTTATTTTGGACTTTTGGACCCGAGTAAAACCTAGTTTTTACCTCAATTAGAAAAAGGCTACATAAGATAAGAGAAATGACCTAGAAAGTAGAGCCTTCGATGATGAATCTTGGTTCAAGGATGTTCTAACTTCTTTTAGGGATTTATACTTGATTCAGTGTTAATCTAGTTGTTTTTGTTGTTAATGTTGTTAGGTGTTGTGATTATTTGTTGTAATTGCATGTGTTGGTAATAAATCGAGAGAGTGAACTGAATGCAAAATGATTAGGTTGGTTAATAAGAGTTAAACAATCTAATAGACCACGCAAATAATCAAATCGGTAATTATACGGAGAGAGATCTCGTGTGAGAACCCAGAAGTTTATTGGAATGCTTAACAACTTGTGGGTTGTTTTGTTAATTGAGAGATTACATGTTCGGTAATTCAACTTAATTAGGGTTTATGATTAAGGGATTAGTGATTACAACGAGAGAGAGACTAATCAACCCTTTGAAATTCTAGGATCGACACCGGATTAATACAATAGTGACTAAGTTTGCAGAAATAATAGGATAAATCCCCTTTCTCATAATTTGTTAATCTTCCTTGTTTGAATTTCAATTATCAATTGGTGGTGCTCAAATTTGATTTCTTGCATTAATTTAGAATTATCATTTCAATCACTTCATATTTGATTGTTTACTTTCCTGTTTAGTTTTTATTTTCATTTTAATTACACTTTTAGGTTGTAGACTAATTAGAATTCAGTTAGTTCACTAATTTCTTATGGGATTTATAGCTCATATACTACACTGCAATATTGAGGATTTTACAAGATTAAAACTTGCTCAATAGCCCTACACGTGAAGTAGTTCAGATGATTTTCACTCTAACTTTACCAACATTAAAGTCCATTTTTTTCTAAAAATTGATTAGTAGAAAAAATGAATATAAGAGAGCAAAAAATTGCATAACCAATAACCTTTAATCATATCAATTAGCACCCAACTTTAACTCATGTTCATACGACCTAGATAATGCAAACACCCTTCAATCTATGTTCATATCATCTAAATAACACAGGCACCTTTATATTCTTCAACCTATGTTCATACCATCTAAATAACATAGACACCCTTCAATCATATCAATTAGCAATTAAAAAATCCCAAGTAGTTCAAATGATTTTTCACTCCAACTTTAAATAAGTTGATGCAAACACATTTAAACAAGTTGACCTAACTTCGTGACTACCATAAAGGGGAATAAGGAAGCTGTTATAACCCTTCATTAAATAGAAAGATTCGCATAAATGCTAGGAAAATACTCTTCAGAAGCTGATAAATTCCAAAAGAAAACTTGGTAAAGTTGATTGGAAGAGACGGGAAGGCCAAATAAGCATCACAAAAGCTAATTGGCTGTTGAGGTAAGCCAAAAAACCACATTTATAGCAAAAACTACAAAAAAAAAAAGTGACAAAGTTAGGTTTACAAGAAAAATAACCTAATCAATCCAAATGACAGAGAAATGTTGGAGAAAAGATGAGAGCGTGAAGAGCGAGAGGGATGAGAGCGTGAAGGGTGAAGTTTTGCAAGGATATTTCTATCCTCAACTCATGATGTTTATTCCTGACGTGTGCGGAATAGGTAAAGACAAGGGAGATGATGTCTTTAGCTATTCCCCAAAGTGCAAAACTAGTTAAACCTGGGAATAGTTATTTTATGTGCTTTTCTCTAACCAAATAAAGGAATAATTATTAAGAATACATCAGTAATAGAATACTTATTCTAGTCAACCAAACAGGGCATAAGTATCTTAGGGAGATCTTTATCTGTTTCTACTTTTAAACAAACTCTCACACACCCAATTCTCTCTAATTTCATAGATTAAGGCGAATTAGCTTACCAATAGCACTTGCCAAATAGCTTAACCCAATGGTAGTCCACTATTCAAAAGGAATATTATAAAAATTTATCCAAATAGGAATTTTCATCATTTTATGTTTAACAAGAGTTTGACCTAGTCTTTATTTTTAGAGCATGATATATTTCCCAAATATATGTCCTTTTTACAAAGCCAAGAGTAGGTAAATCTTCTATAAGACCTTTAAAACGTATATATTAGCATGTTAAATATATTGTGCTATAAGGTTAGAGGAATGGAAGCTAAAATCTCTAAAGTATGAGGAAGCTTACTATTAATAGGGGGATGTAAAGGAGGAGAAGGGGGGTCAGAAAGGAAGCTAAAAGTTAAATAGAAGAATTAGGTTCTAAGAGAGAGGTTGGGAAAGATCTAAGGAGTGGAGAAAAGTTAATGCCAAAATCTAGAGGAATAAGCATGAGCTTCAAAGGGGAATCTAGCTTCTTTCCCATTTGGGAAGGACACTAGAACCTAATTAACTATAAATAGTAAAAAACTGATTTTTTAAGAGAATAGAGGGGATGGCTTAAATTAACTTGTATTAACCAACAAATTACTATAGAAGTAGAGTTTGTGACATGTTTTAAAGTCATGGTTCATGCATTGTGGTTGTAATAATTTATTTCAAGACTTTGGTTTGTCGACATTATTATCAAACTATTGAAATTTTATTGTGATAATTTTACAGCAATTTTTTTCAAGAATAAAAAATATTCAAAAGGTACCAAACATAGAAAAATAAAAATATTTTGTTGTTAAGTAGGAAGCTTAGAAACAAAGAGTATCTTTTGAGTATTTTAGTACTACTTTGATAATAACATATACTTTTATTTTTATAAGAAATTAATTATAGAGTTTGTAGCCAACTATATTTAAGGAATATATGCATATAATGGATCGTGGTAATACTATTGATCAATAACATTTTTTAATGATAACACTAGCACTCTAAACTCGTTCATATGTTTCTGATTCTACATTAACAATTTTCTGTTTTTAATAATATACACATTTATGTTTTGATATTTAACAAGAAAGTATACAAAATATAATTATTGATTATGATGAAATGTGTTTATGTATTTATTTTTTGACCTAGTGTGGTGAGTAACAAATGTTGTAATATATATGAAGGGAAGTATATGTTGCAAAAATAATATATTGTCGCCATAACTCACTTTTTTATTTTTTCATATAAAGTTATTTGTGTTGAATTTTTAGATTTTTTTTGGTGCAATTGAAGTTATACCCTTTAATTTTATGATTATTTTGTAATCAAGGAAAAAAAGAGAATGTTAAAATATAGCATAACTATATTAACTATATCAAAGAAAAAAATCTTTAAAATATGGAAGTATTATTTAGACAAGCAATTTGAAGCATTGAGCCATTGAAGTGTTGAACCGTATATATCCTTCTAAGTGATGAAAAGATATGACATTTATCAAAATTAAGCGTAAGCTTGACTATTGGATTATGAGTATTGTGAACTGGCAAATGTGAATCCATGTTAAGAGTCATGGACGTACCAGAGAAAAGGCCAGACTCGATAATATTTCAAATGCTTAAGTTATGTTTCAAAGACTTTAAAAAAAAGTTAACATTATAAAGCTTAGGTAAGCATAGTTATAAAATCCTTATATTAGTTACTCAGTCTGAGTGTCTATCACACTTTGGCCCTCTCGTTAACGTAAGTTTTGGAATCCTAACATTCGGTCAAACCTCCGATATTTTAACAAGTCAACCAATCTGAATCATGACCGAAAAGAAAAAAAGCATGCAGAACCCAAGATATGAGAAAGGTATAGGAGAGTACCCGACAAGGGGATAGAGTAGTTGGTGTACCTACAAATTTAATATAGAAGTTACTAGGATATGGTGTAACATAGGAGGAAATCTGAGTTTGTTGTTGCTGCTTCAGGACGAAGCTGTTGGTGATTAGTTTCGTTATTTACAATATAAAGACCTAACTAATTTTAAACGACCTAATCACTATCATTCTTTTTTTGCTTGGAAGAAAATAAGGTGGGTCGAGTGTCCTTCTCTACCTTGGCTTGGGAGTCTCCTTGGACCAACAATGGGTACTGTACTCTGTTAGGTTGGGATATATGCTATCACCAACCAAATTCTTTGATGACATTGATTTACATGAACTCTAGATATACTTGATAGGAGCGTCAAGTTCTTTGACAGTTGGGATAATCTTTGTGTTGTCTCTTGCTCACCAAGACTAACGGATTTAGCTTTCACATATTAATCCTTCAGTAATCTCTAAATTTACATATGCTATATCGAAATAGGTATTACATCCCCTTTTACTGCTCTTTTTATCCGTTAAAAATTAAACAAAATTATACATTCTTTCATATTTATACCAAAATTATATAGAAATGACATTTTAAGAAGAGTCTCAACAATTTGTTTTTTAAATGGCCTAGAAATATATATATAAAATCGTCAAGAAGCTGAGTCAAACAGGTGGAGTTTCGGTTTAGTGAATGAAGAGCTGATCATGGTGCTTCTGAGAGCTCTGGTTGGCGGATTTGTTGTAGTTTTTTGTTTTAAAATATGTCTTGTAATCTGTTTAAGTTTCCCATGATTCAGAATGGAAGCTACATTAGTGTTTCTTTCATTGTCATTCCTGAGAGAAGCTTGTAAGTAGCAAGCACTATGGGAGACAAATTAAAAAATAGGCGATATATTACTCTTGAGTATGGCTTGAGGATAAGAGTTGTTCTGCACAGCGTGGAAAGGAATATAGGTTAATGAACTGATTGACTTTGATTACACTCCAAAATGCGCAGGGGCCAACAGTTGGTAATCCTCTTCTTTCCATTATCAAACCAAACCGAACCACAGCGCTAGCTATAAAAACAACCTCACTGGCAGTGCCGAGGAACCAAGTTCAGGATTCATCTGATATATGAATATTACTTTCCCCATTTCCTGCATATAACAAATGGCTACTGCTTCCTCTTTTCTCACATCACCAGTTGTTGTGGCAGTCATCCTTGCCGCAAGCTGCCTCTCGGCCTTCCCTGATTTAGCTAATGCAAAGCATGCAGGCACTACCAGGCACTACAACTTCAACGTACGTAGTTTGCATTGCATGCATTTAGCTATACAACTTAATGAGGACATATCATGGAACACGCATCAATAGCATTTATGAATGATAACCTATGTTATATACATAGTTATGATCTTATACACTGTCACCTTCTTGCAGATTGAAATGAAGAATGTTACCAGATTGTGCCAAACGACCAGCATTGTGACAGTCAACGGCAAGTTCCCAGGGCCTCGCGTCATTGCAAGAGAGGGAGACCGTCTAGTGGTGAAGGTTGTCAATCATGTGGCCAAAAATGTTAGCATCCATTGGTATGGAAACCTATCAATCAGATCAATTTACAATATTCATTCATCGTGTGCTGATTGGTTAAGGATTCTTTATCATGTCTTGGCAATTGAACAGGCATGGGATTCGACAGCTTCAGAGTGGATGGGCAGATGGGCCATCGTACATCACGCAGTGCCCTATTCAAAAGAATCAGAGTTATGTCTACAACTTCACGATTACAGGGCAAAGAGGGACTCTTTTCTGGCATGCTCACATTTCATGGCTTAGAGCTACTCTTTATGGACCACTTATCATTCTCCCCAGCCACAATGCTTCTTACCCATTTGCCAAACCTTACAAGGAAGTAACCATTATGCTTGGTATTTACTTATCAAATCCACATAACCTTCTCTGGCTTCTTCTTTATTTGCTATATACAGAAGCTAATCATTTGCATTAATATAAAAAAAAAAAATGGGAACTACAGGAGAGTGGTTTAAGAGTGATCCAGATGCAATCATTAATCAAGCTTTACAGACCGGAGCTGGCCCAAATGTCTCTGATGCTTACACCCTAAACGGACTTCCAGGCCCATTGTACAACTGCTCTGCAAAAGGTACTTATCATTTGGTCACTCAAGCTTTTTCTAATATTAATATTTCTCCAAATCAAAGATTTTCGTCTTGACTTTAATCTTGAGCTTGTGCCTTAGCAGATACATACAAATTAAAGGTAAAGCCTGGGAAGACATACCTTATACGATTGATCAATGCTGCACTTAATGACGATCTTTTCTTTAGCATAGCCAACCACACCTTCACCGTTGTAGAAGCCGATGCCAATTATGTTAAACCTTTCACCACCAACATTGTGCTCCTCGCACCAGGTCAGACCACAAATGTACTCCTTAAAACCAAACCCACCACTCCAAATGCTACATTTTACATGTTAGCTAGACCATATTTCACCGGCCAAGGCACATTTGATAACACAACTATTGCTGGGATTCTGGAGTACGAAAGCTCAAGTTCCTCATCGACCAAATTGAAAAATCGCCCACTTTTAAGGCCCATCTTGCCTGCCTTCAACGCAACAAGTTTCGTCGCCAACTTGAGCAGCAAGTTTCGCAGCCTGAATAGCGCTCAATTCCCAGCTAAAGTGCCCAGAAAAGTAGACCAGCACTTTTTCTTCACTGTAGGTCTCGGAAACAGCCCGTGCCCAAAAAATCAGACATGCCAAGGTCCTAATGGCACAAAATTTGCAGCTTCTATAAACAACATTTCCTTTCCCCTTCCTTCAACAGCACTCCTCCAGTCCTACTTCTTTGGCAAGTCCAATGGGGTCTATACCTCTGATTTTCCAAGTTTCCCTATTAATCCTTTTAACTACACTGGGACTCCACCAAACAAGACGTTTGTAACCAATGGAACCAAAGTTGTGGTGCTAAGTTTTAACACTAGCGTGGAGGTGGTGCTTCAGGATACCAGCATCTTGGGGGCTGAGAGCCACCCTCTTCATCTTCATGGCTTTAACTTCTTTGTTGTTGGTCAGGGATTTGGAAACTTTGATCCTAAAAATGACCCAAAAAATTACAATCTTGTTGATCCTGTTGAAAGGAACACTGTAGGTGTTCCTTCTGGAGGTTGGCTTACTATCCGTTTTCAGGCAGATAATCCAGGTAATTGATTTAGTATGTGACTGTGATTCATTAGGTAATCTATGGTTAAAAACGTAGAGTGGAATCTAACACACTTTCTCATATAACATATTTTACAAGAGATCAGCTACAGAATTAATTAATGCCATTTTGTCTAACAAATCATCGATGAAAATTTGCGTGATTCAGGAGTATGGCTAATGCACTGCCACTTTGACGTGCATTTGAGCTGGGGTCTAAGGATGGCTTGGATTGTGTTGGATGGAAAACTCCCTAACCAGAAGCTCCCTCCTCCTCCGTCCGATCTTCCAAGATGTTGACCAACCTCATTCAAGAGTGTCATGGCTTTGCCTCTTTAATTCTTATTTTCTTCCTGTTCATTGGTGACTCTTTTAAGTTATGATTTTGTTTTCAAGTATTTTGGTAAAGAGGCTACTCTAATTTTTCTACCAGAAAAAGATCTCCATACCCGAAAATAAAAGGAAAAATAACGGTGTAATTTTTGTATTGTCGAAGAGTTTGATGTCTTCTTTCTTGAGGTCAATAAGACTACAGTACTGGTCAAGATATTTTCTCTCCGTGTACTACATCTTACTTATGTTTTAGTTGAGAAATTATTAACTAAAATGTTCTCAAATATTTCACTTTACAATAACTTGAAAGACGCCATTTTTTGGTTCACTATAATCTTTAGCAATGTCCCACAAATTTTCAACGTCAACATACCTAGTACACAAAACTCCCCGCTTTGTAAGGGTTAGGGAAGGTCATGATGTACACAGTCTTATCCTTGTATATATACAAAGAGGTTGTTTCCATGACTTGAACTTGTGACCTTATTCTTACCCCTGCATATATATAAAAAGGTTGTTTTTTCATGATTTGAACTTATAATCTTATGGTTATAAAAAAGAGAACTTTACCTATTGTTCTAAAGTTCACCCTTTCAATCATTGTTTCACTTAATTATAAATATGAAAGTTAGCTGAGACCATTTGGAATAGAGACAAAAAAAAGATAAAGTATTAAGAGTTTTAATTATTTTAAAAAGGGGTAAGTTCAACTAAGAGAACATTCATTTTTATTAACTAGTTGAATCCTTATAATCAAGGACTAACTAAATTGTCCAATAGAAATTGCATCTAAACTATATTAGGATAGATTTAAAATATACTTCTTGAATGATTTCTTATAAAAGGGAGACATAATATTCTCATAACTACTATCATTAAGTTCAATTAAAGATTTTTCTACATGCTTAGTACCCTATCACTAATTTAAGCATAGGAGTGTCTTCATTGAAAACACTCTTAATACTTTGAGAAGTTGCTTTTATAAGCCTATAAACTTGAGGTCAATCCACTATACCTACCCTAAATTCAATCTAAATCATTTGTCAGAATCTTTTGAATTTTTTTTTGATATTACACTTATAGATGCATCAAATAATATCGAAATAACAAACACTCTTAAAGCCCTTTAAACCAATGATCAACCCAACCCAAGGACTATGCTATAAAAATCATTATATTGTAAGAACTAGTTAGAGAATAGATGCAAGAGAGGTAATAGACGCATGAAAGACCATAAACTCGTACCCTCTGACCATTTTCAAAAGGAGCCTTATTTTCACTTGTGTATTTATTATCATTAGAGCATACCATACGAGGACAAGTCGAGTCCAGATCCTCTGTCCAGTTTTACTCTGCCTTATTCTGTTTCATGAAATTTCAGCCATTTATTTTGTGGGTCCCACGCGGGTCCCACATGAATAGATGACTGAGATTTATTATACACAATAAGACACCATAATATTGGACAAGAGATCTCAACTCGGATAAGTCTAACAGAGAATAGCTTAATGACACTCTATGTTTTCTTAGAGCCCAAAAAGTTATTATTTTTGGCCTAACTTTGGGTATAAATTTCTTTAATGTGTTGAAATTTTTATTTAAAATTAATGGACTTGTTTCTTAATTATTATTAGGTGATTTTCAACATATGGGAGATGAATTTGAATAAAAACATGCAAGAAAAGTAAAGGCAATTCGAATTCCCAGCTGACAGAAAAGTTTCTGACTAAGTGCAGGCATGTACAAAGAAAAAGTTTATCAGCAGAGTCTGATTTAAAAACAGATTCGATAAACTTAGGATTCTAATTATTTTGGGAATCAAGTTGTTTTCTTTATGTGGGGATCTGCTACTTGATTTTATGGGAAGTGTATATGATAAAATAACTTAAAGAAGGGATATCTTTCACGTTTTTTATTGGCTTTTCAGGAGTTTTCGTTTCTTTATGAAAAGGGGGCAGAGATGGAGACCAAATGTTCTGTTATTTTTCTGTCAAGTTTCATCACTATTATGAGTAGCTAAATCTTTCTTCTTGGTTGAAGGAAACCAACGTTATCATCTAGTATATATGAGATTTTCTGAATAAATTTTATTTCATTGACTAAAATTAAGTGTGTTTCGTATTACTTTTCATGATTGAATTGATTGATCTCTAGGGTGCACAACTAGGAATTGATTGAATTAATTTACAGCTAGATTAGTAGGATTTGACATTCAGTTTTGTTAATCAAAAGTGGCAAATAGAATTACCATTTTTTATGCTAGGGATTGGAAATTTTAAGAAAGATATTTATCTAGACTAAATACATATTGTTTATGTATTGTCTTGCTCACTGATTTTTTTAGTTCTTAAAGCTATTAATTAACCAAACTTAAAATCGTATCTAAGTTGTTGGTTAGTAAGAGTGATTAGAATACATGTTGTTGGTTTATGCTCTACAGCCAATAGCTTTGGTTGTAGTTTAGTGACAAATTATTTAAAAAGCATTCTTTATCTTGTACATGTTTAGATGTATATGATAAAATGCATGGAATAATTGTACATTGCAAATGAAGTTATAATAAGATTATAATTACGAAGTTCATATTGCATTTATGTATTATTTCTAAATGTTCCTAGTCATTGTTCTATTAAGATTAGACATTAATATAACGGAAAAAGACTAGCACACGTTTTGTTTTTCCTTATGAAGGAAGTAGCCGATCTCATAGGCTAAGTATAGAGATACTTAAACAAACGTGTGGGTGCTTGCTGGAGAACAAGTTCACTGAACAGAACCGATATGAGAAATCTATTTAGAACATTACTTGTTTGTTTGTCGAATTCTCATTGTGATGATTATATAAGTGATCCTTTGATTTGATGTCATCAAAGTTATCTTGTATGGGGACTGTTATGTTTTGATATTACTCGTGATCTATTTTATCAAGGATTGTTAAACAGTAGTCATTGAATATAGCATGAACTATATGGAGATAGTTGAATGATCAAAATAGGATTCATCACCCTAAAATAATTAGGGAGAATGTTCCGTTGTTCTCGATTAATATTGATTCGGGAAATCCTTGACCAAGGTAGAATGATATTTTGTAAACAGTTTACAAGTATCATTAATTGAATCAATAGCTAATGGCGGAGAACTAATATAATTGGACTCAAAATAGAGTAGACATTAATTCCAT
>JANZLH020000147.1:2034055-2045137 GCA_026770325.2 Erythroxylum fimbriatum | reverse complement strand
ATAGGCTAGCTTAGGTCCATTTCATTAGGTTCCAACGAGAGAGACGACCCGAGGTTGCATCCTATGCTGCAATCCTTAGTATAAATTATTTTTGACCGGTTTCCAAGGATCGATTCTAGGATCGAACGACGAGCCGCAATCAGGATGCACATAAGCATCTTAAGGAACTTAATGTGGTGTGTTTGAGCATGAAGCCTCACGGGGTGACCGACAAGCAGATCATGTTAAAGGCCTTCCCGTTCTCGCTCAAAGATGCAGCAAAAGATTGGTTATTTGATTTACTGGCTGGAAGCGTGAATACTTGGTTGGAGATGAAGAGATTATTCTTGGCAAAATATTTTCCGGCCTCAAAGACAACAAGTATTCGGAAGGAGATATGTGGTATTAAACAACACAATGGGGAGTCTCTTTACGAATACTAGGAGCGATTGAAGAAGTTATGTGCCAGTTGTCCACATCACAATATACCAGAGCAACTTCTCATCTAATATTTTTATGAAGGATTGCTGCCAATGGAGAGGAGTTTGGTGGATGTGGCGAGCGGTGGGGCACTCTGTAAGAAGACTCCCATTGAAGGCCCGATATTACTTGAGCGGATGGCTGCTAACACCCAACAATTCAACACTCGTATGATGTTCGATGAGTAAATGAGATAAGCACTTCATCCACTGAACATCATTTAGATGAACTAACATCTTTTATGAGACAGATTGCAGTTGGACAGGCACCAGTGAAAGTGTGCGGGATGTTGGACCCCAAACTTTTCTATTAAATGAGAAATTGTTCTCGATTATTCATATGTAGAGAAAAGAAGAATCCTTGAATTTGAAATGAAATAGAAAAGATGGTTTAGGTACAAGATGGGTTATATGTGAAATGTTGGAAGTTAAAAGCTGGAAAATGTAATTGAAACATGTTCATTGAGTATGCTTTGGTGTTTTAGCCATAACGTTTGCTCTAGTTATCCAAATGAGATGATTCTTAGTTTGCATTAAATTAGAGAGTTAGGGATACAAATTGTCTGATGAAATTGAGTTTTAATTCGGTCTCTAAGAATATCAAATTCTGGATGGAAGTTGAGCACAAAATATTATTTCAATATAAGAGCAGTTTGAAATGTTTGGTGTATAACTTTCAGATTTCTGAACCAAATTAAATGATTTTGATGTCATTAGGAAAGTGAGACAACGAGGAACATTTTTCTAGAAGGAAGTGTTATCAAATTCCTTCAATTACATGATTAGAAAAGGTTTTGATTTTTGGAAGGAGTTAAGCATGATTTAAATGATTTTGAGGTCTTGCTAGATTAATTATTTTATTTGGAGTTAATTATTATGTTAATGTTGGTAGGATTTTAACATATGGTTTAGTTGAATTAAGTAGTGAGAGTATATATGTATAGGGGCTTTTTGGGAAGATCACTTAAGCATTTAAGTTACAAGGCTTATAAGTAAGGGTAAAATAGACATTGTTCAATCATTAATGGTATAAAAGGAAGAAGAAAGGAGTGTTTTACAATTGGAAAGGCAAAAACGTGATTTGGGGATAAAAAAGAAGAGAGAGAGAGTCGTAGAGAAGAGAGAAAGGAGAGAAAAAGAAAAAAAAGCTAGGGTTTCTTCATTTCTTGGTTTTCAAGAGGAATTTTCAAGTTGTTCAAGAAGAAAAAAGGAAGAGGAGGATGAGAGCTTCCATTAGAGCCAACAAACTCTTCATTTGGTGAAGAATCAAGGTAAGAGTATTTTTGATTTGTTGGATTTTTAAAGCGGTTTTGGTTTATATAACTTAAGAAATGTATGGGTTTAAGAATTCTAGGATCAATTTTAGTGAATATGTCTTATGAGTTTCTCAATTGGAATGCCTATTGATTTGGGAATTTTGTCAATGTTGAAAAAAATCAAGAGAGAGCCAAGAGTAGAGGCTTTTTGAGTAAGGTTTTCAAGCAAGAAAATTAAGGTGGGTTTCACATTTATAATTGAGTAATGAGCCACTAAGGTTTCTTTTTCCAAATCAAGAAAATAAAAGGATTTCAATTAGATGTTGCTTTTATTTCTTTTGATTGATTTGAGAAATTGTTACATGTTTTGTGTATAAAATTTTGATGATAAATTGTGAATTGCTAGATGAAAGTGTTTTTGAAAAATATGTCATGTCCATGAAAAGCAAGTTTTTGAAATGTGCCATATGGGCAAACGGTTTTCAATTAATGAATTACATATTATGTGGGTTTGGTTTGGTCAATAGAGCTCCCACCTGCCCATTAGTGGCATGAAGCTCCTTCATGGACTCCTTTACGACTACACAAAACCACTATGTGGGATTGTGTTAGTTCGTTCTATTCACGATTACACAGGACCCTTTTTGGGAAAATGTGCTAGCTCGTTCTGTTTATGGACCTTCCAAATCATTTACATGTGTTTATGTGCTCATGATATGTTGACAAGATTGATGCATACCTTATTGGCATTATTGAGAACTTTTTTGAGAATTTGAGAAATATGTGTTTGGTGATTAAATTTTGAATTTTTGTTACAATGGAAATAAGTGTTTCAATCGTTTTGCTTGTTCTGGTTATAAAATTGTTACCCACGGGCTTTAAACTCACCCACATTCCTTCCCCTCTCCAGGTGACAAGCAAGACATAGAGTGAGAGAGAATCCAAGCATCACTCCAAAATTAGAATCCTTTTGTGTTTTAAGCTAGATTTGTAACTACAAGGCTTTAGTTGCATTTCGAGCAAATTACTATTAATGTATCTTTTTGTATTTTGGCATTTTGAGATTGGTGTATTGTGGCTGAAAATGCTCACTAAAGCTTTATAAAAACTCTTATATTTTGATGTTAATGAAGTATGTTTGTATTTTGCCCATGATATTCCAAAATTGTACTTTGCATTTTTAAGTTTTCCATAAGGGTAAGAATGTGTGTTCTGACTTCAGGCACAATACTGTATTGATCTAGGCTGAATTAGACAGAGTTGTCTTCTTGGAAGTTGTAGATTATTTTCCTAAATTTCCAATGATATATAGTATGAAATTTTTGGACAATGGAGTTGAGAGATATGATTATTAGAAGTTAGTGATGTTGCATAGGATGGACATTCGGGTCAGCTATATTATTTTGAAGATTTGACCCTTATAAAAGCACAAATTATTTTTGAGGTCTTCATGGAAATTGTAGGTCTAGAAGTCCTCTTCGAAACGGTCTTTGAATGACCTTAATCCGATTTTTATACTGAAAGTTATATCCTTTTTTCTAAATCAAGTCTGAGGAAGAAAAGCAAAGGAAGAACGTCACGATCGTGACTTTACTGGTGTTCCCAAACCTGAACACCTCTCACTCTTTTGACTATAACTTTTTTGTATGACCTCCAAATGACCTGATTTTTGAAGCATTGGATTCCTAACACATCCTCTATCTCTCCATAAAAATTTATAGCTTTGGCATTGATTTAAAAAAGATTAATCTAATCAAAGTGAGGGTATCAAATGGAAGAGCGTGAACTGGACATTTTACTGAACATGCTTCAGTAATTTGATGATATCTTGATCTGTAGAGATCAAAAAGAGATGATTCTTGTTTCTAAATAAACTAGCAACATAGAGCTAAAAATTATCTAAAGAACTCAAATTTTTATTCAGTCTCTAAGACTTTCAATTCTTGGATGGAATTTGAGTATAGTGTATTTTTTTTAGTTTAATAACAGCCCAAGAATGCTTGGGCTATAACTTTTAGATTTTTGAACCAAATTGAATATTTTTGGTGTCATTAGAGACTTTAGACAAGAGGGAACAAATGTTCTGAAGAAGTCAGATTGAAATTCCTATTTAAGATTTCCCAAAATCTGTTCAGAAATAGGAGAAATGAGTTCATTTTTTAGGATTGACTGGTGTGGGCACGCCACCCTTGTGTGATGTGCGTCCAGATGTCACGTAGGACATCGGGTACGTGACTCGCAAGGGTGGGGTCCCAACAAGGTGTGCCATCAAAAGAAGGAGATTGATTTCCTTAAGGTTAAGAGATTCCCCACTTATAGGGCTAGTTACCTTAACATATCCATCAATGATGCAAAATCCACTAGATTTCTTAGTCTGAGTTGGCATAATCTCAAGAAAAGTGTTAGTAATGTCCAGATCTGTTAATATATATGTTTAGACACTTTTTATATGTCACCCTCTTACAAACCTTAAAATCTACCATTATTTTGCTAAAAAGGTTATTATAATTTCAATTCTCAAAAGATCTGGAGCTATAATAGAAAAGGATGATATCAAATTTGATGTAATCATCTTAAAATTTTTGAGCATACAACTATCTGTTAACCCTAACCATCCTTAAGCTTACATTTTAATACTTAAGTGTTGTATTTTACTTCTCCATCTCCTCGAGGCATTTGCATATTTCTTCTTGGTACCCTCCTTCTCTTTCTTGAAGGCTTCGAGGTCACTATTGGTTTTCAAGCTAACATCACTAGTCTCCTCCTTTTTTCTTTGATCTACCTACCAAGTTCTTTGTAAACCTTTTCATAGCCCATAAACAAAAAAAAAAGGATGATTGAAAAAAATTATACAAACTTGATAAACAATGTAACTTACCTGGCAAGATGCCTCTCACAAAATATACGGATGTGATCAATTATCATCTTCTCTATCATTTTCGTGTAAGATCACATGCAACTAAACTTATCATTTAACAAAAGTGTAATCATAAGTAGACGGTAATTCTATGAGGATAGAATAGTGTAACTACCACTTCTAAATCTTATATTAATATCTAATTAATAATAAAAAGGTTTGTGGATTAAAACTAACACTAAATTAAACTAAATAAGTTAAATCACCATTAGAAATAGTCAAGCAAGTAAACAAAAAATATAAATAAGATAATAATAATTACATCTAAACTAGAAATCCCCATAGCGTCATCATGTACTTTTAACTCAATTGCTTAAGAGTTTTATTATTTGGATTGACAAAGTTTTCAAGTATAAAGAATAACCATATTTTGATGTACAACCACAATATATTTCAAAAACTAAAGGACTCTATATTATAAAGCATAAATGAATTCATACAAATTTCAAATAAGGATTTATATAATCTACATATAAAGAAATCTAACCACTAATCATCCTTAAAACAATTAAAAAAACAACAAAAGAATAAAAGAGCTCATTGTAAAAGTTTCCCTTTATAATGATCATAATATTTTGCATTGCTTTACTTTCTTAAAATGATGTCAATCTCTGATCTAGTTGAAGAAAGCTATAAGATATGTAATCCAATAGCCATCTTGCTAGGTAAGTTTATAAATTAAAAAAAAGTAAAACTAAATTGAACTTATTCTAAGTTACCTTTATTTTTAAAGATTTTATGTCTCTTTAAATAATTATTTCTATTACAAATATGATATTGGACACAATCATGCCCCAAGCCATTTATCACACTATTTCTTTGTAAATTTTTAAAAAGTGAAATATCTCTAAAATGCTCTTTTTTTTTTTTCTGTATTTCATAATATTTCTTGTTGTTATACCAAACAGGCTCTAATCCAATTGTATAGGAGGTCATGTCTTCTTCAACAAATTTATAATAGAGAACATGTCCTAGATTATGACCATATCCTATACCATGTTTATTTTTTTTTTATGTTTTAGTTTAGAGAGGGACATGCCCTAAAACATGTTTATATGTTAGGCCATATTTAGCTAATAATGACTTCTAAAAACCCTGTAAAAATGCTCAATCCTTGTCTAATATCATTCCCAATCAGCATTTCTATAATTACCTAAACTAATACTTAAACTAATTAAATCAAGATAATTTTTATGGAAAATAGAAAAATATTAAACAAATTATATGCACATGACATATACATCAATAATTGACATCTATCTCTTCCCACCTTATGCCTGTCCTTGGGAGTCACATCTCACAAAACATTTGATAATCACTCTTAAGTTTTCTAAGGCTGGTGTCAATCTTCTTCAAATTGAAGTTAATAAAGGAAAAAAAAAGAGATCATCTTTCCATAAAGGCCTATTTAGGACATAGATGTTCTCTATAAAAAAGGATGAGGTAAGAGGTGAAAGATTAGAAAAATACGAAGTAGAATGAAAGTAACATAGAGAGCCAACTCTTTAATGATGACCTTATCACTATAGGTCACCTTCAGCCTTTTCTTCTCCTTAAAGGATGAAGCAAGGCATCCTTTCTCCTTTTTCCCACCTTAGTTATCACAATAATCTTGTTTATATTCATGATTATCACATAAATGACAAGGATGTTAGTATAATGTTTCAAAACACAAGTTATGAAAAATAAGGAAAAGTAATATATATGCTCTTCTCTATAGAAACCCTTGAAATGGTAAGGTAAGGTTCCAAAGTAGATTCTCTTAAAGTGGAAGTTGTTTGGTTGCATTAATGAGTTTTTAAGATAAAAACTTCTAGGTTGTGTTGTTCCTATCTCATTGGGCTAACCTCTCATCTCATCCCCTACAAATAGTGATATAAGTGGGTTGGATTAAGGAGTTTTTGGGACATGAGCTTTAGGGTTGGATTGTTCCTTTCCTAATGGAAAACCTCTCATATAATCCTCTCAACACAACCCTAAAATTCCAAAAGTTTATCTCATATAATAAGAGTACAAACTTGTCCTTCCATTATTGCAACCTTTAAGAATCATTAATAATCAGTACCCACTCCTTGTTCTCAAGTTGAACCATATGTTTTGGGTTTATACTTACATACATCAATGCAAAAACTTGAACAACACAACCTCTTGGATATGATAGGCAATGATGAAGCTAACTAAAAAGCTCTAGGAATAAGGATAAAGTTGACTTAAACTTAAGCCTATTGAGTTGGTGATTTGAAGAATGGTTGGGTAGAGAACTATAACCTATACTTGAATGCTTTATAATATAACCCCACTTTTCCAAGCATAGGGAACATACCAGTTCATCATCTTTAGGATATCTTAACTTTATCTCCTCATAGATGTGAAATTTCTCTCTCATTTTTAACTTACCTTTCCTTAATTTGCTCATAAGTTATTATCAAAATCACTTGGCAAGGATTCTAAAAAAAGAATTACGTAGTCATATAACTTTACTAGGACTTCTGAACTAAGTTTATATAACTCTCTAAAAGAGGCCTAATTGATATGAGGGATGTGAATAATGTTTTTACAGACCTGAGGGATACGAGGCTACCACTCGTAAATTCATTTGTTTTAATCCTATGTCATTAAATTTTCTAGAACTATTAACTTTACTCCTTAAACTAATCATCACATCTATGCTACTCTCTATAATTTAAAAAAAAAGAAAGGTAAGGATATATTCATACCTTTTGAAATATTTGGTCCCTAACAAGAGCATTAATAAAGAATCTTCTCTCTTAAGAATACAAGCAAACAAACAAATGGAATGAGCGTTTACTTCAACAACTTTCATAATATAATAAAATTGATCCATCTTCTTTGTATATCATGTACTATATATAACAAGATTGACAATTGAGATTAATATAGATTAAGTGTTAAGATTAATGAAGATTTATCTCCAAGAAAATAGTCAAAAACATCTCCATGATGCTTGCAATTCACAAGATATATTCCCAAAGAATACTTTAAGTGATGATTGATATCAATTCACCAACCTATCCCAAATATAGGCATGCATAAGTAAACTTAAGATGGATGTCCAAAATTCGATGTTTCTTCTATACCTATTAATAATATGTCTATATAATTTTAGTAAATGGAGTTTTATGGTGAAACAATTGAGTGATTAAGGATGATCCTCAAGCATTGATGGTTGTCTTGATTAAGCAAACATCCTTACATATTTGAGTACTAAAAGTTTCATCCTCCATCTAAGTTTCAAGAAGAAATTAGAGGTCAAATGATATTAACCTTAATGAGTGTAAAAAAATGGGTTTGACATATTTGGTATGACCCACCACTCCTCTTCAAGCTTATGAATTTTAGCTCCGTATAAGAGGTCTAATTATTTGAAAAAGGTAAGTTCAATCAAAATAAGACTTATTCATATATGGAGGTAGAATCTTAATCAAAGACTAATCAAGCTGCCTAATAGAAATCATATCAGAACTCTACTACAATAATTAGAGTCCATATATGCCTTTTGAAGGATTGCTATAGAAATTGACATCCTAAGGTAAGTTCTCATGACCACTATTAAGTCTAATTAAATATCATATACATATTTGGCATCTCTCTTCTATCTCTAATTTGAATATCAGAATGTATTAAAGAGAACATTCCCAACATTTTGTTTGTTGTTTTTATAGGTTTATAGGTCTAGAACAAAACCAACATATCTACCCTAAATTTAATCAAAGACACTAACTTAAATGCAATGTTAATAGTTCAAATTATAGGTTAGAGCTGATTTTGTTCATCTGCTGACATCATATTAAAAGGTGAAGAAGTCATGTTAGGTGGATTACATAAAAGTGCTCATCCTCCATAACCACAGCCACAGATTAGTAGGACCTGATTGCTCAACTAAAAACATGAACTACTGAAAGAAAGAATGCATGTGAAAAATCACATGAACACGAATGCCAAATCAGTTGTAGACCTATTTTCTTTTTTAAATTATTTATTATAGATACATAAAAGTAGGAGGACGGGATACGGAAGGAAGTTGAAGGATACCCCTCTTGTGATATTACCTAGAATGGAATATGTTTTTTCAATGATTAAATAATTTGTTATGAAATTATTACTACTGTTAGTCCCTTTCATCTAGACAAGAAGGAACAATTTAAGTTTTTTAAGGTACTATCAATAGTGCATGTCAAACTAGAAGATATGCGTGAAGTTTAGAAATCTGATCGCCAATAAGATGTAGCAGGTAGTCGTATCATTGATCTACCGTAGCCTGAAATCAAAAGGTAGGATTGTAGTAGATGGTGCTGAAGAGCACCCAGAAACTTATAAAGCTCAATCTGAAAGGAAAAGAAAAGAACGAGAGAAAGAAACAATATGTAACCATAGCTGGAGTTCAAAATCTATTTAATACGTGATGATCTTCTTACTAACTTCAAAATTGTAATTACAGAATGAAATAGAGCTAGAAAGCTCCAAATCTGATTCATGGATCTCTTCTTCACGGCGATTAATAGACAAATTTTGACTCATACCCAACATTTGTCTCTCATAAAGATGGACAGAAACAGAGGGGGAGAGAGAGAGAGAGAGATAGAAACCAAGAGCAGATGCACTTAACCCCTTGATCTCTGTGCAAATGCAACACAACCCTAGATCTTATTGTTGGTTTCCTCTCAGGAATCTCCGTGTTTGTGCCAACAAACAAGCATCGCAACACACCGCCTCATAATATAAAACCTGGCTTTCTGTTCTTTGGCCAAGGTACTACACTTGCGAGTGATGGAAGAGTTTTTCTGGGAAAAACTCCTTGGAAGAGAACATTTGGGAGAAGAAGACTTGAGAGAAGAGCTCCTCAAAAGAGGGGACTTTGACGATGAGCTCTTAGTTGAGAAGCTCCTCGTAAAAATTGACGATGACCCTTCTTTCTTTGACGATGACTTCCAAAACTTATCGTCCATGTTCACGAAGTAGCTGTAGCCCAATGATAATGATACTTCTATGTGTCTACGTCTGCTGTCTATGTGAAAGAGGAGGTTCTAAATTCTAAGGAGAAACACACACACGCACAGGGAGATAGATAGAGAGAGGTGTGATAGGAGATGGGGCTCATACTCTGCAGTGGGGCTTTGTCATTATATATACAATTATACATACATAGTGATGATGTAGTAATGTTAGTTCGTTCTAGGTTTACTTGACTTGATATTTTTTGTTAATTTCTAAAATATATGTCCATCATTTATTTGGAGACACCGGTGTCGTACCGTGTGTGTGTGTGTGTGGGCAATGGGGACGGAGCAGTGGTCATTGGACGGTTGTGTTGTCTTGTTCTGTGAAGAAAAGGACAACGTTGGTTTCATAATTGATACATCTTTAGCTCTACTAGTGATAGTGAAACCAGGGGGATAGGACCCATGCATGCTCTTTTCAACTTTTCCTCTTGCTTCCTAGCCACCAAGCTAGGAAATTAACTCAACTTTTGCTTCTTGCTTCCTGGCTACCAAGTAGGAACCTAACTCTACTTTTGCTTCTTACTTCCCAGCTGCCGGAAAGAAATGTTGCTTATGCATATCTGTAATAACTACATTCATGTAGAGATTAGCTTATAGTCGGTGTACGTATTGTTCGATGGAAACAATAAAGAAGATATCATGGGTCCTTTTACCATTTGTAAACATCATGGCTTACAGTCTCATGTCAAGAGTTAAAATCTTCTGTTCAGTTTTATGGTGTCTTATTCTGTCTAATGAATCTCAATCATTTATTTATATAGGTCCCACATTTATTTATACAGGACCTACGCAGAACTCACATAAATAAGTGACTGAGATTCATTGAACATAATAAGACACATAAAATTAGACAGAAGATCTTCTTTCCATGTCAAGTGCCTATTGTTAAATTTTACTGCAACCGTCATCGAATACCTCGTATTTGTGTCATATGTAACCAAATTATAATTATATCGTTAACTATCTGTTGTTTAAAAGAAACTGTGCAATAACGTTTCAATTTTGGATTCACAAGCACATGCAACCCTTTGAATCGTTATAAGATTATTAAAATAACTAGTTCTTCCATTTTTTATTTAAAAAAAAAAGAAAAACTGAGGCGTTCAGATTAAAATAATTGACCAGGGTACTCTTCTGGAACCCTGCCATGTGAGAAATCGAATTATGCTTCTGCAGCTCACTTGCCTCTTCTGGAGCTTGCCAAACTTCAAGACTGTTCTGCTTAACGTATTGTTACTTGTTTACTACAAACCACGGACAGATCGCTCTCAGTTTTAAATTTCAAAACTGCTTTCGTCAAAATCTGATCACTAAATAAGGGGGTGTTTGTTTCCGTTTTTATTTTTTATTTTTTTTTTGTTTTCAAATTCGGTAAAAAATCTTGTTTGTTTGAGTTTTTAGTTTTTGTTTTTGGTTTTGGTTTCTTCCGG
>JANZLH020000147.1:2005375-2020882 GCA_026770325.2 Erythroxylum fimbriatum | reverse complement strand
AAATGCCTATTTCTCCTCCTTGGTGGTGACTCGAACTCAAGACCTCCCCTAGGGGAGAGTCTTAAGGGAGAGATCTGAACCACTTGGTCCACCTCTCGTTGTCTAGTTAATTACTATCTACTACTAGTTAAAGTTACGTTACGTACTGCAATAGACAATAGTAATTTGCAGCTCCTACTAAACGGCCGCGTTTGATTAAAACAGAAAAGGATCCTCCAACAACGATTTGGGAACCTGCAGGCGACAAAGCTTGCGACGGCATGCCACCATCACCATCTAGGTTGAATTTCTGAATCTCTTAATCTTATCCCTCTGTTCACACAGATCTGCTGATTCCAAATTCATTGGGTTTTGGATCTTTAATGGAGATTGAAAATTCACAAGAGACATTGCCAATGGCCACACTCCTCCCTCTCACTTCTGTCTCTCAACAACCTTACGTCTCTGAGCTCCTCTCCTTCACTCTCGACCGCCTCCAGAAAGTAATCACTTTTTAGTTTTTGGCTTTTTGTTCTTGCATATTTATCGTTACGTACATATATTCGAGACTATTTTATGTTTGTAGGAACCAGAACTACTGCGGGTAGATGCAGAGAGAATACAGAGGCAAATGCAAGAGGTCGCAGTGGGCAACTACCGTGCCTTCATTTCTGCTGCTGATGCTCTACTTGCTATCAGAGATCAAGTGTCGTCCATCCATAACCATCTTGATTCTTTGGTACTTCTTCCTTCCCTTTCTTTTTATTTTTCAATTTATTCTGGTAGTCTTAATTCATAATCTACTCATTTTTGACAGATATCAGATATTCCTGCTCTAACAGCTGGCTGCTCTGAGTTTGTTGAATCTGCGGAAGAGATTTTGGAGAAGAGGAAGATGAATAAAACATTGTTAGCCAATCACAGTACATTACTCGATTTGCTTGAAATTCCTCAACTTATGGATACGTATGTGCTTTGAGACTGTCTTTCTATCCTCTGTTTTTATTGATTAATGTATTATCTGATACAATCATTCTCAAGCATGTTCATGAATTTCTTGATTGGAAGGATTAAGGTATCATCCTCAAGCATTCATGTGTTTTAATTAATTAGTGACGACTGGGAACTGCTTTGGTTAATTTTCTTGATGTTTAATTTTATAAAAGGATGCAATACAGTCTCCATAGTCTGGTTGAGGAATTTTTAAAAGGTCGTGTGAGGGAGGGAATTGGGTTCCTTTATTTATCCTTTCAAGAATGGAAAAAGAGGGTATGCCGAAGGGCTTTGATGGTAATAAGCTTTTCTTCTGTTGAACGTGGAGTTGGTACTAGTGCCATTGTTTTTGATGGAGTATGGATTATGACTAAATATTGTTGTGTGAAGGCTGGTAACTAATCATTTAGTCCGGTAAAGCTCTCACTGGTCATGCAAACCTTATGATGCTTCCTTTTCCAAAAAAATTAGTTTTGTTGTATGCACTTATTCAGACTAGGTTTCCTTTTCAAGTAATTATGCCTTTGCCTATTGAAAATAGAAAATAGAAAATATAAAAAAAAGTATAAAAATCTGGAAAGCAAGCATGGCAGCTTGAGATATCTCATCACTTTTTTGAATAAACAAAGTCTTTGTCTAAAGCTTTGGTCCTTACATTTGTTCCAGTTCAAATTACCAAATGTCAGGCCTTAGTTTCTTAAAATCTGTTGTTCAAAACGTTTTCCCTACACCACCACAAATATCATTTCATCAAGGAAGCTATAGCTTTGGAAAAGGGATGCCTTGTAACAACTTTTGAATTGCATACATTTTTTTACTAGTAAAATGTCACCAAGTTTTATTGATTTTCTACAATTTGCAGATGTGTAAGGAATGGAAATTATGATGAAGCTCTTGATTTGGAAGCCTTTGTTTGCAAGCTCTCAACCATGCATCCAAAGTGAGTTTTGGAGCCTACGAATTTTGTAGTATTAGATTTACTTGTTGAATTTGTCAAATCACGACTCCATTTTGACTCATAAAGGTTACCAGTTATTCAAGCATTGGCCGCAGAAGTTAGGCAGACCACCCAATCTCTTCTTTCTCAGCTTCTCCATAAACTTCGTTCCAATATTCAGGTAGGTTGTCAAAGTTAAAACATTCAGAATGATTCGTGACTTGACTTATTTCATCATCAATGTATTGGGAATATTTGCCTACTTTTTATAACGCCTGTATCTTGTAGTTGCCAGAGTGCCTCCGGATTATTGGATATTTACGTCGAATTGGAGTGTTTAGTGAGTATGAAATGCGTTTGCAGGTCATTTTACTGACTCCTTTTCTTTTTGTTGAACAATCTTTTTCTTCTATTTGATGATGCATAACACTCGTAATGAGTATTTTTGATGTTGTATAACACTCGTAACGAGTATTCTTAAGGTGCATTGGGTTTTGTTTTTGCATTTGACAAACTTGCATTTCGGACCAAATGCAACCACATATGCATTCCATAAGTGGAAAAGCTGCTTTTTCGAAACATAAGAACAAGTTCAATCACAGATTTGACAAACACATGCTTTTAGTATGGTTGGCGAACTTTTAAAAAATGAGTTCATGATTAGCAAAGATATAACTTCCATTTAGATTTTAAGTTGTACTATATTAAAATTTATTTATTTAAATTCATTGTTTTGGATTAAAAAATTCAATTACATGTCAACAATAGGTTTGGAAACCAAACTTGTCCAAATTGAATAGTAGAATCAAACTGTAATATTAAACATAGCCTTAAAGAGAATTTTCTATCTATATTGGCATTCAAGTTGTTTGTAAACTTTCTTTTCATATATTATTGACATGCCTTGATCTGACCTGGATCTATGTCTCTCCCAGTTTCTTAGATGTCGAGAAGCATGGCTTACTGGTATACTAGAAGATCTGGACCAACGAAGTGCATATGAATATTTGAAAGGAATGATAAACTGTCATAGGATGCATCTTTTTGATGTTGTTAACCAATACCGAGCAATATTTGCTGATGATACATCAGGAAATGAAGAAAACAATGATAGCGGTCTTCTTTTTAGTTGGGCTATGCATCAAATTACCTCACACCTTAAGACTCTAAAAATTATGCTCCCAAGGATAACAGAGGGTGGTTCTTTGTCAAATATTTTGGACCTATGCATGGTGAGATTTATTTCCATTTATGTCAAACACTTTCATTGGTGTAGATTGTCTTTCAATCTTTTGATTAGATGACTGACGCACAATGATTCCTTGCATTGTGGTCAGTATTGTGCAATGGGACTTAATTATGTTGGACTGGATTTTAGGGGCCTGCTTCCACCACTTTTTGAGGAGTAAGATAAACATTTTGATCTCTCTCTGTCTCTCTCTCTGAGGGTATGTGTGTGTTTTCTGCTTGCTGAAACTTAATGTGGCTATCTTGCAGTGCTGTTCTGAATTTGTTCTCGAAGAATATTAGTACAGCAGTTGAAAACTTTCAGGTGTTTTAAAAATAGATCTACTTTGAAAAGCATTATTCTTTTCAATCTATGAACTTGCTTTTAATGCCTGAATAATTCCGTGTTTCTTCTTGATTTCTTCTTTCCAGTTAGTTTTAGATTCACACCGCTGGGTTCCATTACCTGCAGTTGGCTTCCCAGCCAGTAGTGTTGGTGAAGAGAATCAGGATGATGTAACTCCACCATCCTACCTGATGGAGCATCCACCTCTGGCAGTGTTTGTCAATGGTAATTTTTATGATGATTTGTCAATAAAAATAAAAGTTGGTTGCTTATCTGAATTGAATTTTTCTGATCTCTTGTTTAGGTTTAAAGATGACTGCATACTTATGTATTGTTACCCAACATAGCACCTTGTAACTTTTATCTAAGAGAGTTTGGGTTTCCACGTCCTCCTCAGGTCTATACTTAGCAAATTGCTACAATTTTCCTTTCTCACAGAAAACAGAGATGACTACAGAATTGATAAGGGATACTTCTTTGATATTACTAATTCATATATTTGCAGAATAATGAATTAACTAAACTTAACAGACATTATATACTGTGATCTAAATGGTCAGGTTTGAGTATGCATGGGGTTGTGGCGAAGGCTGTGTCCTTGTTTATGGTTGCGTGAAATAATAGTTGAAGCGTTTAAATTGTACTTTCAGTTCTTTTAAATCAAGCAATTCTGTGATGCCTTTAGGTGTGTCTGCTGCAATGAATGAGCTGCGTCCATGTGCCCCACTAAGTTTGAAGAGCGTGCTTGCACAAGAATTAATTAAGGGCTTGCAGGCTGTTTCAGATTCTCTATTGCGGTATAATACGACTCGGATGCTCAGGGAGAATGAGTCTGGACTTTTCTTTTCACTTTGCCGCACATTTATAGAGGTCTGGTACTTGATAACTTGGACTGTGTTGTCCTTGGCAAATTGTTGGCTATGAATTAAATTTAGGATCCTGGAGCTCTTACAAGCTTTCCTTTGTAGGTTGCTTATCCATACTGTGCGAGTAGCTTTGGTCGATGTTACCCAGGGGGTGCTGCTCTTATTATGGACGCAAAGAATATGTATCATTGTATTGCGCGCTTATTGGAAACTTCCCCTTCAAGAGAACTTCCTAAACCAGAGAAAAATATAGAGGAAAATAGTGCAATTGAAAATGGAGATGTAGCTGTTGTGGAAAATGGGGTGACTCCAGATATTGACAGAACAAGTAGCAGTGTGCAAGATGAAAATTAGCTCAAAAGCTCCACTACACAGACGGGCGAAAAGCAAAATTATGCCACAGAGCAGTTGAAGGAGAATCAATCCTGATGTAATTAGACAAAATAATGACAGAAAAACACCTTGATAGAAGTCGATCGCAAGTTTTTAAACATTTTTTCAAAAGAATATTATTGTACGGAACTTTACTATTTTAGAAAGTCAGAAACGAAGAAGAGTCCATGGAGAAGGTGGATCTGTAGCGAAGGTGGCTATGGAGTGTACACTCTTATATAGTATTATTGAGAATGCCGGTTTTGTGTATGTATGACTATGAGCGTTTTATTTTGTATCCTTGCTTACATTAATTTCACTGGAAACTCATTCTAGCCTGTAAGATTTTAGTTTTTGCTTAAGCATCTATCTCTGTTAGCATGAGTAGTTCAATATTTTACCTCAGTAAAAAGTGAAGGTATAAACAGTGACAAGCTTTAGAAGTTGCAACTTGCAGCGACTAAAGGTGGAAAAAACTTCAAAGCAATAGGTAAAGAGGAAAAAAAATTATGTAGATTATTTATCTTTTTTTTTTTTAAATATCCTACTTACAAGAGGGGCTAGCAGGGAATCGAACCTGAGACCTAACCGAAATCAAGCCTCGCTCTCAACCATCGAGCCACACCCTTGAGGGTCATAATGCGATCTTTTGATTTGGTAATTAATGACATGAATTCTTTTCAGTACCAAACACAACTTACAAATAAACTTAAATAAGAATGGGTTAATTACCAGTCTATTTCAGAGATTGCTTCTCAGCTTTGGAAACGAATTTATTATTAGGGTTCCAAGACTTATCCTGCATATATGTCTATGTATATACATATATAAAGTGGACTCTTATTCTAATTAAAACTAAAAGCTTCTCTTAATTTGCTGATTCTCCCCTACAATACTGTTCGTTTGACTGTCCATATTGATCATAATAACTGCTAAAGAGACCCTCCTAGTTAAGGATTTTCCTTGTGCATGGTTTCAACTTGCTCACGAAGATCCACAACATTATCTATTAGACATGCGTAAATAGAGACTTTTACCAGGTCCGAGTCCCATCCAGAGTTTCCATACATTCTGGAAGTATATAAGAACATAGAGACAATAATCACCAAACTGGCATTTACACTATTGGTCATACAGGAGATGTTCGACTATCGTGTGAAATACATTTCTCAGGTATTCTTTCTTTGATACTCAGCCATGACTTGACTTCGAAATAAAACATAACATAGTAACATAAATATTTATGTATATAATTTGAACTATTGATCATATTGTAGACCGTAGCAAAATAATTACGAATTTTTTTTGGTAAATTTGTTTCCAAAAAACAAAATCTCTTTAATTCTATAAAATGATTAACACATAATCATAATAGAGCGTAAATTTAAATTCATAGCTTATTTCGAAGTTTAACAATAATCTTGTTGTATCCCTTATTGATCTATTTCCAAAACTAATTTGTCTCAATCACTGTAGCCACATAAGTTTTTGACATCTAACGGTATCCACAGAATAAGTTGAGAGAACTCTCTCACTCTTACAGAAAGGGTTAAGCAAGAAGTGTTGGCTCCATTAGAGTTTAAGTCTATTTATAATATGTTTTGGACGTTTTAATAATTTAATTGAAATTAAATTATAATTTTAACTAAACTTTAATTAGAATGACAAATAATTCTAATTAAGTATTAATTATGTCCAAATTATATTCAATATCTCATATTGATCCTTATTTATTAAAATTTTCTTATTTTACCATAAAGTTTTTTAAACTTTACAATCAAGTCCAACTTTATTAAAATAACTTTGCTCTCTCAAACTCATTCTTTATTTAAGACCCATTAGGTTCCTAAATATGTTGGCAATGATTATAAATTATAATTATAATTCACAATTAGAATTAGATAACCTTTTAATTTATCTTTAATTTGTTAGTTAAACATCTATAAACGTATAATAAGATTGACGTCTAGCAACATATCATGACCACCCAAATATTTAGGAATATCAAAATAGTTTTGACTAACCTTTTCGTGCATAAGTTTACCGTATAATTCAATCTTTTCATCATACAACGTTTCGATTAGATATAGAATATGAAATTAATGTCTTCTCTATTTTGAGTCCAATCATAGTAGTTCTCTGCTATTAACTATCCATTCAATTAATGATATTTGTAAACTATTTACAAAATGTCATTTCACCTTAGTCAAGGATTTCCCGAATTAATACTAATTGAGAGCAATGAAACATTCTCTCTGATTACATTAGGATGATGAATTCTATCTTAATCATTTAACTGTCACCATATAGTTCATGCTACATCCAATGACTACAGATTAAACGACCCATGATTAAATAGATCATAAGGAGTATTAAAACATAACAATTCTTATACAAGATAACTTTGGTGCTCTTAAGTCAAAGGATCACTTATATAATCATCACAATGAAAATTTTTATAAACATACAAGTAATGTTCCAAATGGAGTTCTTATATCGATTAGGTTCAGTAACTTATTCTCTAACAAATACCTATACGTTTGTTTAAGCATCTCCATACTTTAGAGTATGAGATCGAATACTTCCTTCATAAGGAAAAACAATATATGCTAGTCTTTTTGCATTCTATTAATGTCCAATCTTAATAAAACAATGAATAGAAATAATTTAGGGATCATACATAAATGTAATATGAATCTCATAATTATAATCTCATTATAATTTCATTTGTAATGTATAATTATGCTATTGACTTTATTATATACATATAAACATGTATAAGATAAAAAATGCCTTTAAATATTTGTCACTAAACTACAATTAAAGCGATTGACTATACGACATAAACTAATACATATGACTTTTACAATGGATTTTTGAATAGTATGCAATGAAAGGAAACGTACTTTATGTTTATCAAGTGAAAACAAATAACCACAAGGAGTATTGATCAATACTGAGAAAACTTAAACATGAAAAAGCTCGATTATTAATTATGAGGCAAGTATCCCCTCATGTTTAAAAATAAACAATTAAGTGATTAGCCACCTTATATTGTTTCAAATTAATAACTAAATACGATTTACTTATGAAATGTTGGAATGCATGCACCCGTGCAATATGTTACTATACATAAATAGTGAAGAGAAACCTTAAAGACATATACATGTAGACGAAAAGACAAAATGTTTTAAGGATGATCCAGAATTTTATTTAATTTTGATTGAGGGATTGATGCACCATAATCATGTAAAATTACTTCAAAACTCGATTACAAAAAAGGCAATTCGTTCAACTAATAAGTACTTCTTTGAGACATAAAATGAATCAAACGAGCCTTAAATAATATAATATAGGCATGTCCAAATTTGATTAAAGGATAATTTCAAAGCACATATATTTGTATTTAATTATTTTTATATCAATATACAATTCTTAATCAAACATCTCGATGGTTTAAAAAATAATATTATAATTATTTTTTGAATAATTAACTTCTATTAATATTTCAGATACTCCATACTATTGGAACAGAAAGATCGTATCGTATACATGGCACACGGTATTGGATTCCAAGCGCTAATGTAGGAAAAGCTGCTTACTTGATAGGGATGCACTGAAGTTAATAATTGACCAGAAAATCTAAAAGATGCAAGAAGTAGAACCAACTATATGCTTTCACGTATGTACTTGGAGCTGTTGCACATGTGACCCATAGTCTTTAGCAAAAATAAAGTAGAAACCATAGTTAGGTGAAAGTTGTCTCACAAACACAATCAGCCTTAGTTTTTTCTTTTTGGGAAGAAAAACTTCAAAAGGAATTCCTAATCGTATTGACCTAATTTATAATATTTTGTAACTTGCGTGTTAAGGATTGTTAATTATAAATGTAACAGACGAAATATATCCAAGTTAAAGCTAGAAGCCATGAGTACCTTCTGTAGTGCTTGGCCAGCTGTTGAAACTAGGTCCTTGATCAAACTTGATTAATCAGCGGAGTTTGAAATAGATTCCCTTTGAATGCAAAAGCTAAAAGGGAGAAGTGAAACATAGTCACATATTAATTGATGCAGCATCATCAAGATTCCCACAAGAAAAGGAACCTTTCGAGTAGCGGCGGAGAGCTTAAAGTGGGTTTTGTGTACACCCTATCCCCACTCGGGTTGGAACCTTGGACTTAGTGAATCTTGATGATGCAGCATCAACGAATACTGACTGTTGCTTGCTGGGCATCTCGATGAGAGTGTATTGTGAGGTAGAATGAACTTGTATATATGTATGGAACTTGATCATGTTATCTATGCCAAGACAAAAACAAACTGAAAAAAAGGACTCGGAAACTGACGAGATCAAGCCCCTTTTGTTCAATTTTTCTCTTGTCAGCTAGCTACACCTGGCTACACCTACGGCTGAAGCGTAAAAGGAAGTAGAACACGTTTCTGTTTATATACACGAAGTAAAACTGCACAAGAGGAAGAAAACAGGAGGATAAGGCTAGTTGAGACTGGTTATGACGATAAAAGACAGCACGAAGAAGTTGGATTTGTAAAAAGAGAGGAAGAGTTTCGACCAGGGGATTAGATGTTAACTACTGGATATAGATATCTTCTGTTGCGTACCAGCCCACCATTTAATGAAACAATCTGGGGTAGATACGACTGACCATACCTTGCCCACTTGTAACTATAGGTGTCGAGAAAAGAACTGTAGTAAGATCGGGAGAAAGATACAAAGCTACAGTGTGGTGCTTGTTGCCTTGATCATGAGCAAGGACTAAATTAATAAGAGAGATATAAAGCAGATCGATCCCCTCCCCTGGCTTTATATAAAGAAATCTGATGTCAGGAGGACTAGTTCATCAATTAAACAAGCATTTCGTGTGGATTGTGGGGGCAAACTGAGAAGGACCTGACCCCAGATAGCTGATGCTGCTCTCTCCAATCATTTCTTTCTTAGACCTACTCACCTGAAATTTCGGTGGAACTAGGATTGTTAGAAAGATGCATAGACCTAAGAATCGATGAAGTTTTTACTTGGAAAAAAAATAAACTTTCTGGTGCATTAAAGTAATTAGAAGAAACTGGGACCTCTACTTGGTGAGGTTGTAATTTCGTCTTGATGACCACTTAACTAACGTAGACTTTGATATAGAAAAAATATTATAGAATTCTATCTTGAAATTAATAGATTTCTGTTAAATAACATATCAAATATTAATCAGCGTCTTGAGAATAGTAAATAAATTCTCTTTTGCATTGCATGTTAATTAGTTTCTGCAGTTTACTTTCTTTTGTCAAGTAACCATCAGAGAGTTGGAAATCCGTCCTTTCCTTGATTGAATCAGATGAGAATTTTTGTTTTACTAAGCATAACTTTATGTTTAATCAACCATTGAGCTGAGTTTCTATTATTAGTGAACATGATGAAGTTTTTCTATATAAGAAAAGAGTATGTCGATTGGGTTATTTACATAGTAAATGCTTTAGATTTCATTATGTGAAGAACCTATCATTTTCTTGAGAATTAATTCAAATTTTTACTTCGTCAAAAAAAATTAATTCAAAATTTTATGATTGATAAAATTCATTTAGAATAGGTCTTAGATTATCTTAAAATAAGTCTTAGATTATCTTTAATTTTACCTTATAAGCTAGATTTGTTAGTTGAAATATCTATTTTAGTTTTTTGTATTTTGCCTATATAAAGCAACCAAATTGAATAATAAGATGGCATGGGAGTGTTACGTATTCTTTAATCTTTATTTTTATCTCATTTTATTCTTCTTCTTCTTTTTTAAAAATCCCAACATGGTATTAGAGCCTTAGATCCTTGAGGGACTGTCAGATTGAGTGAGAAAATACAAAGATAGAGTTCCCATGACTGCCAACAATTCAATACTTATCTCACCCCCCAAGTTTCAATGGTGAAAATTATCTTGTATGAGCTGTTAAGATGAAAACTCATTAAAAAGGTCTTAGTTTGTAACAGTGGGTAGAAAATGAAAGGGAATTATCACCTCTGAGAAACAATCCAACATTCAATCAGATAAGGGCTCATGAAAAAGAAGCAAAAGCTCCAAAAGCTTTATCTATAATTCATTATGCTGTCTCAGAAGTAACTTTCACAAGAATAATGACTTGGGAAACAGCTAAGGAGGCTTGGGATATGCTGAAAGAATTATATCAAGGCAACGAAAGAATAAGAAGGATGCAAATCCTAAATCTCAAAAGAGATTTTGAGACTTTGAGCTTGAAAGAAAAGGAGACCATACAAGAATATTCTGATCGGCTAATAAATGTGGTGAACTAAATTTGACTGCTGAGAGAAGATTTACCTGATAGCAATATTGTAAAAAAAATGCTTATAAATTTGCTTGAAAGATTTGAATCTAAAATTTTATCTCTTGAAGATTCAAGAGATATCAATCAAATAACTTTACCAGAATTGATTAATGCTTTGCAGGTCTAGGAGCGAAGAAGAGCTATGAGAAAAGAGGGAATTGAATAAATAATTGAGGGAGCCTATCTAGCAATGGTTTGATCATCAAAGAAGAAAGAAAATATTCCTCAATGTGGCCATTGCGAGAAGTTTGGTCATGAAGAGAAAGATTGTTCGTACAAAGGAAAACCTTAATGCTATAACTGCAAAAGATTTGGTCATCTGCAAAAGAATTGCATATTTAAAAAAGAAGAACTTGCAAACTTGATTGAAGTGGTTGAAGAAGAAAATCTTTTTTTAATTTATTGGTGAAAAGTACATCAAGATGTGTTTGGAGATATGTGCTCCAATAATTGTAGGTTGATGAGAAGGACATCAACGGGAATTAGTGAAAAAAAGTCCTTCACATAATATTCTGAAGATTAGGAGACAAGTGCTCCATCCTTGAAATTTTGAATTAAAAGGGAATGTTGAGAATTAATCCAAAATTTTATAGTTGTTAAAATTCCTTTAGAATATGTCTTAAATTATCCTAAAATAAGTCTTAGATTATCTTTAATCTTATCTTATAAGCTAGATTTATTGGGTGAAATATCTATTTTAATTTTTTGTATTTTGCCTATATAAGGCAACCAAATTTATAATAAGATGGTATGGAAGTGTTACCTATTCTTTATTCTATATGCTTGTCCCATCTTATTCTTCTTCTATTTTTTAAAATCCCAACAGATTTACCCCAACTTGTATAAAGTATACTTTGATCGAATTATTTTAGAATACAGTTAAATTGTCCTTTTCATTACCTCGCGCTGACAATACAGAAGGGAAGGGTACTCTTGCTGTACAATAACAGTAATGCCATCTCGGAAAATTTTGCTAAAAAAGCACTTCAAATCCACTTTTTATGTCGTGGACTTGTGCTTAGTGACAGTTCTACTTAAAGCCGACTACTGCTATTAAACCTTCACAATGGTTACGATTGCTAATTCTTCAGTCTAATTTGCTTACATTTTTAGAGAAACAACAGAGAAATACGAAGCATTAATTTGCAGGAGACCAAATGGGTAACGCAGAGGCCACTGTCAACTTCACTATATAGTCAGCTGTCTACATTTGCTTCTTTGTTCCAAAAAAAGAAACGAAAACTGTAATTAGTTTAATCAGTTATTAATAAAAGGATCCTTACATCAATATATAATATCTATAATATATGAGAACAGAAACATATATAGAAAACAGTTAGGCCTTTTTCAGCAATAGTAATGAAGAGGTGAGAATTAAAATGCATTTTCTTTGTTTAAATATTATTGGAAATGAATAAAATAATTATTTTATTCATAAAAAGCATTTTAAATAATAATTTACAAAATAAATCATGTAATAACTAAATATGAATAAAATTTTTCTTATTATCATTCATAATATTTGATCTTAAGCACTAGCATAACTACTAACCTGTGTAATCTTATTTTTAATGATTACATACTAAATACGCATAATCAAGAATTCTATTCCTATTCTCATTTCCTCTTTTTATTTTCATTCATATTTTTTTAATTATAATTCTTTAATAAACAAGGTCTTAGAAAAACATAAATTTTAGATGAACGAAAACATATATGTTAAATTACATTCATTATTATATAATAAACATAACAAATATTTCCAACATGAAAGGTAATTGAAACACTAAAATGCATGAACTTCTTTTATGTAATTCCTAAATATTAATATTCATTATTTGCATCTTATTTTCACTTATCATTTTAGATGTCATACAAAAGGAAAATAATATTCGAACCACATAGAAAGTTTGTTAGAATTTATGCTTCTAGACATGTAAAATTTATTGAAACAGTTTTCCCATTCCACACTCAAAGAAAACCACCATCTGACTCACCCGATTACTCTGCAGCTTTATGGCTGCCTCCAACTATCTCACTGCCAGCATTAACACCTTCCACACCAGCACCACTCTCTCCATCTCCAACAGCTGAACCTGAAAATGGTAATTTCTCACACATTAATCCTTTACCAGATTCTGAGTTACATGAAGACCAACGTACTGAATGTGTGCAACCAAGAAATACAGTGCAAAATACACATACCATGCTCACACGAGGAAAGGCCAACATTCACAAACCCATTCACAAGTTAAGCTTGTCTGCTGAACTCCATCCTCCTACAGAAACTGAACCTAACACAATTACTCAGGCATTGAAAGATGACAAATGGAGAAAAGCTTGTTCAGAAGAATTTGATGCCTTAGTAAGAAATGGTACCTGGAAACTTGTACCTCCTCATGATGATCAGAACCTAGTTGGTTGCAAATGGGTATTTCGCATCAAAAGAAATGAAGATGGCTCGGTGCATCGTTATAAAGCCAGGTTAGTTGCAAAGGGATTTCATCAAAGACCAGGGATAGACTTCCAAGAAACATTCAGTCCTGTGGTAAAACCAACAACAATTAGATTAATTTTAAGCATTGCACTAACAAATGGATGGTCATTAAAGCAATTGGATGTTAACAATGCTTTCCTACAAGGTCCACTGACAGAAAATGTGTACATGGCACAACCACAAGGCTTCAAAGATGCTGATCGACCAAATTATGTATGTCATCTTAAAAAGGCTATTTATGGCCTAAAACAGGCACCAAGGGCATGGTACCATGCTTTAAAACAATTTCTTCTTAACACAGGGTTTCAGAAATCACAATCAGATGCCTCATTGTTCATTCAGCAGTCACCTAAAGGTACCATCTATCTTGTAGTTTATGTGGATGACATCATTATAATAGGCAGTAATTCACAGCTCATAGACAACTATGTTGCTATTTTGGCAAACAAGTTCTCTATCAAAGATCTGGGCTCTCTACACTATTTCTTGGGCATAGAAGTTATTCCAAATCAGGAGGGTATAATTCTTTCTCAAAGGAAATATATTCTTGACTTATTACAACATACTAAAATGGGAGAGGAAAAATCAGTCATTACTCCTATGGCAAGTCACCCTATTCTAGCCCTAAACTCCGGAACACAACTAAGTGACCCATCTGAATACAGAAAAATAGTTGGCAGTCTACAGTACCTGCTTTTGACTCGGCCTGATATTGCGTTTGCTGTTAACAAGCTATCTCAGTTCAACCATCGCCCAACATCGGATCATTGGGCTGCTGTCAAACGGCTCCTTCGCTACTTGGTCGGCACCGCTGATGATGGCTTACAGATCTATCGTCGATCCAGCACTACTCTACATGCCTTTGCCGATCAAAGTCACTATTCTGTTCTCCATGCGTACTCTGATGCAGATTGGGGCGGCGACAAAACTGATTATCAGTCAACTGGAGCATTCATTATCTACCTAGGTCGAAACCCTATCTCCTGGAGTTCGCGGAAGCAGAAGTCCGTGGCTCGCTCATCCACCGAAGCTGAATACAGATCTGTAGCCAATACAGCTGCTGAATTAAATTGGGTGAGCAATCTTCTCGCCGAACTCAACCAAACCCCTTCCCAGCCACCGGTGATATACTGAGATAATGTTGGGGCGACGCAACTTAGCTCAAATCCAGTGTTTCACTCCCGCATGAAACACTTGGCCATCGACTTTCACTTTGTTAGAGAACAAGTCCAAGCCGGCGTTCTTCGCGTCTCACATATTTGCGCCGACGATCAGACAGCAGATACCCTAACTAAGCCTCTCCCCAAATCACATTTTCTGGAACTCAAATTCAAGCTAGGCCTTCGTAGACGACCGCCTGCTTGAGGGGCCGTAATGGAGCCCATGGTCAAGCCCACTACACTCACTAAAATATCTCCTGTAATCTACTCATTAATTCTGTCAATAATGTATATCTGTAACGGTACATATCACTTAGATCTAGGCTGTTTCATAGGCACTTACATAGCTCAGCCTTTATTACTTATCTGTATAAATTCAATGTCCAAATACAATATGAATATACCTTTCAATTCACATCTGTTACAAAAACTTCTCATTGGGAGTTCGGTGACATAACATCCTTATGGTTCAATAATAATCTATTCTTATGTCCAAGTATAGTCATTGATTTTGTTAAGAAAAAATGGTTATTATTTACTCAGTTGTCGTTGTGGTCATGCATTTTCAAGAGTCAATTCCTTTTTGTTATCCATTTATTTAGTTCTTAATTATTAGTTTTTGAAGTAAATCACTTGTTAATATAGAAATCACATATAATATATAAAATATACAAGAAGGGGGGTTGAATTGTGTTAAATCGTTTAAGATATTAATCTTTAAAATCTTCTTGATTTTCTTTACAAATTCAGATGATTACAAAAACAATTCACTTAATTTGGTGAGTAATG
>JANZLH020000147.1:1976217-1990371 GCA_026770325.2 Erythroxylum fimbriatum | reverse complement strand
TTTATTAATTGAAATTTAAAAAATGAAAAATAAAAAAATATATAGCGGGTAACCCGCGGGTCTACCCATACCCGCTGGGCAGGGTATGGATTTTCAAAATCATTACTCGTTTCTATAAATTTACCCGCGAGCCCGTACCCGTATGACCCTGTACCCGTGAGACCCGTACCCATACTCGGACCACCCGCTCGTTTGCCAGGTCTAATTGTTACTAGTGCACTAGGCGTCAGAATCTGAACTGTCATTCTTCTTTCAATTTTAATTGGTGCACTAGGTGTTAGAATTTTAGTATCCCAAATCTGAATGACTATTTGGCTGGGTCCCTCTCTCGATTGGTGTTCATTTTTTGGAGTATAAACCAGGTAAGAGCCATCTTCTTGTGTAACTATGTTCTACTTCCCAACAAAAGAATTGCTCCTTTACCAACTCTATAATATAAGATACTCTACCGTTAGTCTTTGATATTTGTATTGAATTACATAAACAATGAATATGATGTATATATTACCTCTGTCTGTTATGATTAGGAGAAATCTTATGTTTCTTAAATATAGAATAGATATTGTAGTGTACGTTTTAGATATTAGTGTGTCTACATTTGTTAATTACAAGTTTTGATCTTTTTGATATGATGCTTAAAAAAATGTCACCATACATTCCCAGTGCTTTTTCTGCTAAATTTGGTGGTTTTATTATTAAAGCAATGCAATGGTTTTGGGATTTTATTAATCTTGAGTTTGTTAAGGGAGTTTAAGCTTTTATTGAATATACATGCTCTTAACCTGCATATATGGATGATCCAAAGATAAGATGTCCATGTAAAAAGTGCAAACATATTTATTTTCTTCCTATTGATGAAGTGAATCTTCATTTGTTAAGAAAAAGTTTTGTTCCAAATTATTTTGAGTGGACATGATATGGGGAGCCATTAATTTGCAGCATCTCAAGGGATGAAGTAAACTTGTCAATAAATGTGGATCGGTTTGAAGGGAAGACTAGTTTTATAACAAATAATATGGGTGCAACTAAAAATCCTTACACTTAAATGGTTTATAATGTAGCCAGTTATACCTTTCAGGCAAAAACGGAAAATCTTGAAGAAGAACCAAACCCAAATACAAAAAAGTTTTTTGACTTATTAAAATCAACTGACAAAGAATTATGGCCAAATTGTGAGACGATGACTCAATTATCTTCAATTGCTATAATATTGAACATAAATTTTGAAGGGCATGTTTATGATCAAAGTTTGGATAAAATTCTTGCTTGGTATAATGAATCATTGTCTCCTAATCATACAATGGTTGATAATTTTTACAGTATGAAGAAAATTGTTAGGGGTCTTGGTTTGCTAGTTAAAAAAAATTAATTATTACAAGTTGGGATGTATTTTGTTTTGGGAGATGATGTGAAATTACAAGAGTGCAAATTTTATGGTCAATTTAGGTTCAAACCTAGAAAGCATACTATAAGACAAAAATTTGTACCTTAAGGGGACGTATTATTTCTCGTTAACTACAAGACTTTAAAGACTATATACCTCTAATGTTACTGCAATTTTTGTATGAATGATTAAAAAATCTAAAACTTCTCGATGGTTATGTTTCGATCTTGTCAAGATGTGTGGACATGAGGAAGTACAAGTTATTTGAGATAAAAAGTTATGATTGTCATGTGTTTATGCAAAGGCTAATTCCAATTGTATTTTAGGAGTTGCTATCTAATAAATTTTGGGAAGCTATAACAAAATTAAGTTTGTTTTTTTAAAGGTTAACATCATTTGAAATAAAGTTTACTGAAATGAAAAAGCTAGAAAGGGAAATCCCAGTAACTTTGTGCAAAATAGAAGGGATTTTCCCTTCAACCTTCTTTGACTATATGGAGCATCTACCTATACATTTAGAACACGAGGCTAAACTTGCTCATCCAGTTCAATATCGATGGATGTATTCGTTTGAGAGGTAATTAGAGTTAACATTTAAATAAAACTTATAGCATGTTTAAATCACATAATTGTAATAACCTTATTTGTAATGTAGATATTTGCATCACTTGAAGAAAACGGTCAAAAATAAGGCTTGAGTTGAAGGTTCGATATGTAATGCTTACTTAGTAGAGGAAGCAAGCACATTTAGTTCACATTATTTTAAGTTACATGTGCACACAAGAGAAAGAAAAGTTCCTCGTAATAACGATAGGGAGAAACGGGTGATGTTGATGGTAATTTATCCATTTTCACATATCTTGGACGAACATATGGACGCTCAACAAGAAAAATGTTAACAAAAGAAGAAATAGAGGCTGTCTATGGTTACATTTTATTAAATTGTCTAGAGGTTCAACCTTTCGTGTAATAACTTTAAGTCAACTTTGAAATTGATTATTTGATTATTTGATGTTACTGGTGTTCACAACTAAAATACATAATAATGCTTTAGATTATACGAGGAAAGGTTATGCGAGCTAATGTCCGAAAAACACAGGATGATATTAATAAAGAAGTTGGAAGACACTTTCCTCGATGGTTCAAGCAATATGTAAGTTTTGACTTGCGATAACTGAAATGGTTGAATTATTATATCAAAGCGTTTAAATGACATTATACTATTTAATATGATTTTTTTAATGTAGGTCTCATAAAATATAATAGAGAACAAGTTCATATGTGATCTTACCAAAGGACCTTTGAGAACTGTTAAATCGTATCTGGCGTATTTTGTCAATGGACACAAATTTAATACAGAATATCATAGTTATAGCATGGCAATAGTAAATATCATTCTGAAGGTAATTTACCTACGGATCATAGGGCTTTGTTGGTAATTTACCTACGGAATGATATATTTCTTAGGTACATTACTAATGGAATAAAACAATTTATCGACAGATATTGCTATTCCACCGCTAAAATTACCTATGGAAATTATAATTATGTAGGTAAAATTTCCAGGTGGATATTTAAATTCTATCGGTAGCTTTAATTGACGGGATTACATGCTCCATCGGGAAACTTAGTGACAAAATTTGTAATTCCATAGGGAACCTTAGCAACAATTATGTCGATATATTTCCCGACATAAACTATAATTCCATTAAGACATTTTTCTTACGGCCGTTTTCCCTACGACTCTTTCCGTCGGTCATTTCTGTGGCCAAATTTGTTTCCTGATGGAAAGTTAGTATTTTATGTCGGGAATTTCTGTTACTAAGACTAATTTTTCTTGCAGAGAGAAATTGGGTTAAATAGGTACAATTTAGTTAATCGTTTTTTGTTTGTTATGATACAATGTAATGGTTTTCCATTGAAAAAGTCCTTTCTATCTCAAACTCATTGTACACAACGATATATATAGCAATACATACAAGCTTATTTATGTAACAACACCATAAAGATTAACACGAGAAACCAAAAATATATATAATATGAAGAGAACATTATCTTAACAGTTTAGATAAGATGAAGATAATATTATCGAACATTACGTAGATATCTTTTTCTCTAGTCTTTTTTGGTATTTCTAGAACTGACAATAGGTCATAGAATTAAGATTTTTCATTTGAAGAATGATATAGAAATCTTTCTTTTATGAAACAATCGTCGAAATAAACAAGAATAAGAAAATTTATTATGGTAAAGGAGAAAAGGAGTAAATTAAATATTCTAAAACAAAACAATACGAAAGTTTGAGTTGGTAAAAATAATTAAGGAACTAAAGTGTATATATAGGTGAAGTTATGAAAAAATCTTATTTGAGTATTATTATTGTTGTATCTTTTATTTTATTAAAAAAAAAGGGCAGATGATAATGCTGTCAATTTTATAGTTTGCTAAATGTATAACATTATCATCGTCTTTCACTTCTCATGGAGCCCATCTTTTAAACATTGACATCTAGTTCTGGTCGGGATAACCAAGTTGACGATCGACCACACAGCCCTTCCATGGATTACGAAAGCAAGTCAATGTGAAGATATGATCATCACCATATTCCCACATAGAATTTATTGTCTTAATAACCCTGTGTTATTCAAAAGTTGCTAAAAAAATTCTGACATATAAAAATTAGTAAAAAAAACCCTGAGTTGAAATTTTATTAACTCACAGCCCCTTAATAACACACGGCTAAGGGTTTTTTTTGCAGCAAAATTGAAAACATAAGATTAATAGAGTAACATTTTATATCTCAGGGTTTAATTAGCTACTTTCGTATAGCACAAGAGTCACTACAGTAATTTTGTCTTCCCACGTGTCGTTTTAATATATAATTAATCGCTTTTTACTAATCACCTACTATGGCTACGCTGCTGCACAGGTGTGGATTGGAAAGACACGAAGCATCTTCATTTATACGGGCAAGTGGAGTTCTCAGGTGTGCTTTTTACACGGTACCTTATACCCATCATGATTGTAAATTTTCAAGCATCTCAACGTGTGCACTACGTGTAAGCTAAGGCACAAGACACATCAGAAAGTGACCTAGCTCCTTTTGATTAAGCAATACTTTAATTGCCGGAGGGAATCATCAGTCTGATCGGCATAATGTGGAGGGCAATTAATTAGTATATAATACGTAGTTAATTGCATGATTTGTACTGGCATTAAGTCATAACCTATGCTGCTAAGGTTTTTGTGGGATAATCTAAAGAATTAGTGGCTCCTCGCCACGTGTTTGCTTTTATCGTTCTAGCTCCTTTACGCCACATTTTGAGGGCCGTGAGTTGTGATGCTGCAGCCGCAACCATATCTACTTCTATCATGGGATTACGTTGTTTGGGATTTTTCCACAGTAGCATACCATGTGGCTTCCACAATCATGCTTCCATATTTATATATATATAATTCAGAATGCTGGCTGTTCAACTGTAATTTCATTCTGTAGAAGAACTGTATTTTAATTAAGCTATTTTTTTTAAATCTGGTTCGTTAGGTTCTGATTTAAGAAGCAATACGAGAAAAACGTATATTTTTATCTTTTTATTTTATATTTAAAAGTACAAACAAATATTTAATATTTGTACTAATTTTATTAATAACTAATAATATATTAACCAGTTGGACATAAAATTAAATTAGCTCTTCCATTAACTTTTTATTTTATTATTTAATAATTTTAATAATAATATAATCAATTTATCAATTTTATTTTTAATTAACTAATTAATTATTAATAATGTATTATTCATTTTAAGAAATAAACGAATAAATTATACACATTAATTCCAATTTTTAATAATTAATGCACGATTGTTTCTCATATTTTATTAATAAGTAATAGCTTATTATTAGATTGTGTAATAGTAAATTACTCGAGGTCACACAACTAGGTTACTGACAGTACGCTCCAATAAGCTATTGCCTTGATGATCCGGCAATATTTGAATGCTGACAATCTCCTTCAGCGTCTATAGCATGCAATACACACGTATTTGCACATCATTAAATTATTTAATCAAATGAATGCTCAATCATGTGTATGTAGATGTGTCATGTTTAATGCATGCTTAATTGACTATCCCGGTTATGTAACCTTATTCACAAGTCTTACTCATTCATTCATCATAGCTTGTATATATCTTGTTTTTGCAATTAGGTTATGTCTTAAGTAAGTTTGTTTACTCTCAATTCAACAATCATGCAATCACCAATCCTTTTCTAGCATTATATTTGTAAAATTTCCCAATTCTCATTCACTCATGCCCAATGCATTACCTATATCCTTAGAATCACATTTGCATTCATAAAGACATCTTTATATGATTAACAACTCATACTTCTCAATTTCATATACATTGATATAAAACAATCCAATCCTTAAGTTATCACATCAATTATAAACCTAAATTCATCAAACACTTTAACCAATTGATTCAACACCAACTAAGTTCATTTTAAGCCCTAATCAAGTCTAAAAGCACCAATGTATACTGTATTATCCTTATATGATTCAATAAGAACACAAAACACAATTTGTCCTCTCTGCCAAGCATTTCCACAATCGTGGAAAGAAATCATACAATTTCCGCCAACGTGGAATAGGTGAACCGAAAATTTCACCTTCATCTCTTTAACTTTTCTTCCAAATTTTGATACCTTTATGATAGTTCTTCAATTTCACCTCAATTTATACCTTAAAAACACTTCAATTCCTCATTAATTTATCCCTAAAACAATCTATAACTTAGGGTTTCCAAACCTCAAGAACAAAACCAACTCACTCATCAAGTTTCAAGCACATCTCATCATCAACCCTATATGCAATTCATCTCAATTCACCCCTAATCAATTTCCATACATGTTGTGCTCATATATAACATAATAAGGCAATCAATTACTTATTTGCTCAACCTAAAGTCTCCTTAATTAACAAGCTAAGCAAGCCTCTTTAGCATTCAAACATACTCTAAGAATAAGATGAAATGAGAAAGGTTTCTAAATACAAGATGAAGGCTACAAAATTTGACAAAACTCAAGATTTTTGGGAGTTGTGTGGGGATGTCGTTGGTGAGGAGATGAAGGAGAGGACATAAGACCAAAAACATGAAAAAAGATGGTCTTTCAAGAGTGAAATTCGTGGGTTACAAATTCATGGTGGAGAGGTAGGACACATGTCTTGACACTTGTCAAATGGAGAGCTAAGTCATGTGTCTTCCTCTTACATTACCAATTGTAAATCCATACCTAGTCCATTTGTCACTTCATCACTAGGCCATAAGTCATACAACCATACCACCATTTGTCACCCATTCATTCAAATCATTTGTCACTTTATTAATAATGCCAAATGTCACCATGTTATAGGCTCATTCAACCTATATTCCCATATATCATTTTATTTTGTCCTTTAACATTTTTCTTAGACTAGATGCACAAATATCCATCACTCAATTGTAACAATAAATTCCCAATTTACTAATTATAATCCTTCCAAAACAAAATTCAAGGCATAATCAACACACAATTACATCATAATCATTTAAGATCTTTCATACCTCGGGATATGTCAAATGAGTGCATATACTATTTTTACAATGTCTCTGAAACATGGTTCATGTATGTATGCAAATATAACGCATACAAATGTAATGCACTTCTTGTATTCTCATAGTATATGACTTATGTAGCAAGCCTAATCCCTAAGTGTAGAAACAGGCTATTACATCAGTTGATATTACTCCATTTGAGATATGGACTAACAGGAAACTCTATCTTTCTCACACGAAGTTTGCGGTTATCTAGCTTATGTGAAGCAAATTCAGTCAAATAAGCTAGAAGCTAAATCTGACAATGTTTGTTTGGAGCATATCATAAAGAAACGATAGAATGTCAGCTCTACAATATTTTGGAACAAAAAGGGTATGTTTCAAAGCATACCGTCTTTTTAGAGAAAGAGTTTCTTCTAAACGAAGACAGTGGTAGCAAAATTGAACTTGTGGAAGTTCAAGATGCTCAAACAGATGCAAATCAATTGCCTGAACCTGAGACTATTGTTCATAATGATGAAACTATAGTTTAACCTTCTGATACACATGAAGTTCGTAGGTTAAGTAGGATACATCATGTTCCAGAGAGATATGAATTTTTCATAAGTGAACATAATGAAGTGTTACCCATTTAGAAGACAGTGGTAGCAAAATTGAACTTGTGGAAGTTCAAGATGCTCATACAGATACAGGTCAATTGCCTGAACCCGAGACTATTGTTCCTAATGATGAAACAATAGTTTAACCTTCTGATACACATGAAGTTCGTAGGTCAAGTAGGATACATCATGTTCTAGAGAGATATGAATTTCTCATAAGTGAACATAATGAAGTGTTACCTATAGAAGACGATGAGCCTACTTCCTATGCAGAAGTTCTGAAGAGTTCAGAATCTAACAAATGGCTTCAAGCCATGAAATCCGAAATGGATTCCATATATGAAAACAAGTATGAACTTTGGTTGACCCACCTAAGGAGATAAAATTCATAGGGTGCAAATGGATTTTCAAGAAGAAAACTGGCATAGAGGGTAATGTAGTTACCTATAAAGCTAGGCTTATACCTAAAGGTTATCTTCAAAAACAAAGAGTTGATTATGACGAAACATTTAGCCCAGTAGCCATGCTTAAATCCATTAGGATACTCCTAGCCATTACTACTTGTTATGATTATGAGATATGGCAAATGGATGTGACACAATTCGATGGTTTCATATCCAAAGATGGCAAAAAGATATTTAAGCTTCAAAAATCCATTTACTGATTGAAGCAAGCATGTAGGTGTTGGAATATCTGATTTGATGAGACAAATAATGAGTTTGGTTTCTCACAAAATCTGGATGAACCTTGTGTGTATAAGAAGGTTAGTGGGAGTGTAATCGTATTCCCTGTGTTGTATGTAGATGACACACTACTAATAGGAAATGATGTCTTAGCTTTATAATTAGTCAAGATTTGGTTGTTTAAGAATTTCTCCATGAAAGACCTTAAAGAAGCAACTTTTATTTTGGGGATAAGAATCTATAGAGATAGATCTAAGAAGTTGCTTGGTCTTTCTCAATCTAAATATATAGATAAGATGCTAAAGAGGTTTACCCTTTTGTTGCGCGGATGGTTATAATAAGGCTCTAAATAAGGTTTGCAATTGGACATAAAATATGTGTTCTCATAATATTTAATAATTCAAGAGTTCAACAAATTGTCTTTAGTGGAATGACATTTAGTTAGAATTAATTCTAATGAGATTAAGTTAATTCTAGGCTTATTGGAGCTTGAATTATCAAAGTCCATATCTGCATGAAAAAATTTTATCACTGAAAGTGGGAGAGGGTAAGAAGGGGTTCTTACAATTTTATCACTCTCTCTCCGATCTTGCATGAAAAAATCAAAAATTACATGAGAAGTGTCTCATTGTTTCTTTCTTTCTTCTAAGACAATACTCCTCCAAAGTGTTTCTTCTCCTTTCCCACCAAAGGATCTTTTTAACCAAGTTGTCCAAGAAGAATAAGTAGTAGATCAGATTGGTCGAGGATATAATATCGAGAAGTGGAAACAATAACGAGAAGAGGATGCATCACCTAAGAGAGGATACATTGCCAAGGATAGGATAGCACAACAAGGAGTTAAAGTTGTAGCGAAGGAGTCGGTAATATTTTTCATCTTGTGTTTATGCAAATATTTTTCCCTATACCATATCATGTATGACTATGCATGTTGATTTGGTTATATTGCTTCTGCTGTAATTTTGACTTGAAATCTACCATTTTATCTAAATCGTGCATGTTTTATTTTTCTGATCCAACACAACCTTTCTCCACTCCTATATTTTCGAATGAGTGGCATGTTAGAAACTCGTTTTCTGGATAATCTATTGTTTTCGTTCCTTGTTTTTGTTGCCGATTCCAATCCACATGAGGCTGTTTCTTCTCCTTGCTAACTAGACTCTTGCAAGCAACGCCACTGCCTAAGGTATCTCATCTAACTCTGGGACGCAAACAACCCAAGCTTTCGCATATATTGTATGGTCAACTCCCACCTTGCGACAGGCAAGCCAATAGAGAGCCACATTGAGCCCAGCGATCCAAACCAACCTTATTCCACCACCATATAGCCCCCACTTGGGATATAAGTCAACATTACCAGGCTCAACATCAAGAACCCAAAACGTAAGCCAGAAATCGCAAAACATAAAAAATGCAAATTCTAGCAATCATAAAAAGAAAGGCACAAAATAATGTAGGCAATGAGTTTCTTAAACCTAGTTTTTGGAAAAATTATCTTCCACGTTCAAATCACATTCGACACAATTGCAATCATCCAACACTAAAAAACTCAAAGACAATTAGAAATCGCAAAAAATAACTAGGGAGAATTTTGTGGTTTTCAACCAATGCCACATACTTCATACAAGAAACCCCTTTTTATTTCAAGTGAATTGGTTTTTCAGACTCAATACAAGTCTCAGAGTTCTGTACTCTAATATGAACTTTTCATATTCAAATTCAATTCCAAAATTACATGATTGATAACAATAAAATAATTTAACCAAATTATGAAATTAAACCTGGCTTTGATAGTACTATTGGGAAATCAGGCTGAGGATCTGATCCTAACCTCAACGAAATAATTACAAAACTTTTGGTAATTTTTGATTTCCTAAAAACCAATTTCTCTTTAATTTTATAAAATGATTAACACATAATTATAATAAATCATGAATCGAAATTCGTACCTTATTCCGAAAGTTGATTATTATCTTGATGTATCCCTTAAACTGTTTCTGAAACTGATCCGTCTCGACCACCGTAGCCGTACAAATGTCTGGCCTCTAACGGTATCCACATAATGAGTTAAGAGAAATCTGTAACTCTTATAGAGAGGGTTAAGCAAGAAATGTTAGCTCCATAGAGCTCAAGCCTATTTATAATAGGTTTTGGATATTTGAGTAATTTAATTGAATTAAATTTTAATTTAAACTAAAGTTTAATTAGAGTTATACCAATTATGCCCAAATTAGATTCAATATCTCATATTGATCCTTATTTATTAAATACTTCATATTTAATCATAAAGTTTTCCAAACTTTATAATCAAGTCTAACTTGATTAAAATAACTTAGCTCTCTTCAACCTATTATTTATGTGAGACTCATTAAGTTCCCAAATATGTTGACAATGATTACAAATTATAATTACAATTCTAATTCATAATTAAAATTAGATAAATTAAATCTCCATTTAATTTATCTTTAATTCTCCAATTGAACAATCTACAATTATAGATTAATATTGACATCTAGCAATGCATCGTGTCCATCCAAATATTCAAGAATGTCAAAATAGTTTTGACTAACCTTTCCGTGAATGATTTTTCCGTATAATTCAGTCATTTCATCATATAATGTTCCGACTAGACATAGATTATGAAGTTAATGTCTACTCTATTTTGAGTCCATTCATTTTAGTTCTCCGCCATTAGCTATTGATTTAATTAATGAAATTACTTCAGGGTAATTAATCCTATATTAATCACACAACTACCTCCTTACAGTTCATGCTACATCCAACGACCACCGATTAACTAACGCATGATTAAATAGGTCATAAGTAGTATCAAACATAGCAATCCCTATACAAGATAAATTTGGTGACTTCAAGTCAAAGGATTAATTATACAATCATCATAATGAGTATTCCATAGACATACAAGTAAAGTTCAAAATTGATTTCTCATATCGGTTTTGTTCAATAAATTTGTTCTCTAATAAACACCCACGCGTTTGTTTAAGTATCACTATACTTTAGCTTATGAGATTGACTACTTCCTTAATAAGGAAAAACAAAACTTGTGCTAGTCTTTTTGTATTCTATTAATGTTCATTCTCAATAGAACAATGACTAAGAACAATTTAGGGATAATATGTAAATGCAGTATGAATCTTATAATTATAATTTTATTTGTAATGTATAATTATCCCATAGAATTTATCATATACATCTAAACATGTACAAGATAAATAATGCCTTTAAATAATTTTCACTAAACTACAACCAAACTGATTGGCTGTAGAGCATAAACCAACAATTTTACGAATCATTTGGTTTTAATTATGTTTTTAAGTTGTGTTTTTTAGAAAATAAAATATTTTTGATTGTTAATATAAATATAAATATAATTATATTACTTATAATATAAAAATTAAAATAAGTTAAAATTTTAACTTAGAATAATTTTTTACTAAATTTAAAAAAATAAAAAAAATTAGCAAAAAACAAAGAACCTTACCCATTTAGAAGCAAACCCACTAAATTTGTAACATTAAAAACAGTCCAATTAATTAAATTGAATTTTAATGTTCTTTTCTTCCTCTTAAAATATAAAGAAAAGACCACTAAAAATCAATAGAATTTAGTCAGATTGTTTCTAAGTTCCTAATTTTGGTGGTTTTGCTTCTAAATGGCTAGTAGATTGGTTCCCAATTATTTTAATTTCAATGCTCTTTTCTTCTTCATAAAAAAACACAATGAAAATACCTTTTTAAAGGATAGGAGCAGATGGAATGAACCATGTATGGAGTAGAGGAACACTTGAAATATCTCACGTTGCTAAACTAACAACGTTAGTTAGAGTAGGTCTATGCCATAATAAGTAAATAAAAGTGTTTTGAAATATTTGAAGATCAGTAATAAGAATGGATTTGATGAAAGTATGACTTACAGATCAACGTTTTACAAAACGTTTAAACAAGTTTTTATCGTTATATCTTTGATGTCACTTTAAGCCTTAACATTGGAGCCTTCATCAACTTGGTCCCTCTCGGTTGTTGATAAACATCGGAGCTAGTGACGGAGCTAGAAATTTATAATAGGAGGGTCTAAATATTTAATTTTTTTAAATTTTGAGGGGCTCAATACACTACTAGCCCTCAAATAACTTCATCCTCATATATGTATATATATATAATATTTAATTTTTTAAAATTTTGGGGGGCCCAGTACACCACTGGGCCCCATGTAGCTACGTCCCTGAAATTATCCCACCAAGTTTTAGCATTGAGTACAAGTTGACATCTCAAATGAACAATAATCTTAATCTTAAAACAAACACTCGAAAAGACAACTTGTTGCATAATCTATCAAGTATAGAATGAGAAAAACTTCTTAGCTCACCCCCACTCCCACTCTCACTCTCTTTCTTTTCCTTTTCCAATGTTCTTTTTACTCATATTGATGAACCCCCATCATTTTCCCCTTATACTTAAAGATATGGTTTCATAGTTGGACAACGTTGCTTACATAGCTATGTAGGTGACCATGTCCTAACCATATTTCAGGGAATTGTAAATATACACAATCTTAGTTGTCACATGGTCTACTTACGCGACCATGTATACTTGGAATATAGGTGAGTATATTTCTACACTGTCATGTATGCCTTCGACTTTTGTCATGCACCCATACACGTTTACAGTTACCTACACGGTCTTCACACAAGGTCGTGTATGATAGGGACATGGGTATCTCTGATCTTACACGACCGTGTAGATCATTATCTATCTTGTACATATTTACAACCGCTTATATAGCCTTCACACATGACCATATATTATGTAAGTCAAGGATACAAGTGTGTTATACTACACATGGTCATGTCTCTCAGGAACAGTTTTAAATCAATCATTATCCTTCTTGACTTCACTTGTTCATTATTCCAACAATTTGTGAGAATATCCAAGATCATATGTAACACCCCACTCCTGTGTGACCCGAACCCAACATCGATGGTGATATACGAATCCGTGCCCCGTGAGGGTAGCGTGCTACATCACTCAGTAAACTCAGTATAAATTTTTTTTTGAAACACTCAACAGCTCAGAAACCAAAAACCAAGTTGGGTCTACTTTCATTTGTAAACATTTTCAGTCACAACAATACACTCAATCAATTTTATTATAAACATTTCCGTGAATACATTACAATCAATAGAATTTCCATAGTCTGTTTGGGGCCCACTATCTCTACAAAACACTAATTTCTAGAAATTGCGGAATACATAACTGGATAACAGTAGGATAACACTAATGCAGACGTGGACTGATCTCGACTTCTATTCTTCATGCGAATGCTGTAGACATACTCCCGTGAGCCTAACGAGGTATTCTTCAGAGTCTTGAAAAATATTTGCAAATTTTAGGTGAGTTTTGCGAACTCAGTGAGGAACCATCATCGATGGTTCACCCAAGCCATGCAACACTCAAATAATTCCAAATTAGCTCACAATTATACATTTAAAAGTACCACGTGAACCACAACTATTTTCACAACGAACATTCAGAAATACCACATAATTGCACTCCAGCAGCAAATCACAGTCATTTTTCAGTTACGCATTCAGAAGTATCACATAATTGTACTTAAGCAAATCAGTCAGTGAGGAACCATCATCAATGGTTCACCCAAGCCATGCAACACTCAAATAATTCCAAATTAGCTCACAATTATACATTTAAAAGTACCACATGAACCACAACTATTTTCACAACGAACATTCAGAAATACCACATAATTGCACTCCAGCAACAAATCACAGTCATTTTTCAGTTGCGCATTCAGAAGTATCACATAATTGTACTTAAGCAAATCACAGTCATTCCAGCATATCACAGTTATTTCGC
>JANZLH020000147.1:1895632-1905775 GCA_026770325.2 Erythroxylum fimbriatum | reverse complement strand
AAAGATAAGTTTGGTTCTGGGAGATCAAGGTCATCAGGGCTGGGTAGTCTTGGGACTTGTCTTCCAAATAGGTGTAGTACATCTCCAAAAGAAGATACAGAACTCAAGGGTCTAATGTACATGATTAAATGCACAAGAGTCTCTATGTTGTAACTGATATCTCCAATCCTGATAGGGTATAAATTATGATTCATACTTTGTTGTTTTATGTATTAATCATATTATGGAATTTAAGTAATTTTGACTTTCAAAAAATCAAACTAAATAGATTTGTAATTATTCTACTCTGAAGGGAGATTAGACTCGTCCCGATTTCCCAATAAGTTGTTTGTTTTTTCAAATCAACGGGTTGTAAATAAAATCAAGGCCTTGGTATTTTAGAATTTTACAATTAATATTAGTTAACTCTAGTCATATGTATTACTATCCTTTAAAATGAATGCAAATAAGTTTAGTATAAAATTCACAATCAAAGTCGATATAAAAGTAACGAAGAAGTTTTCTTTTCTTTCCTTTTCATTATTTCCTTTACTTAGATATTTGCATTTGTTCAAGCAGTGTGCACGTGAAGAGATAAAGAGAGATCAGATTAAGAAAAATGAGCTTAATAAATTTTGATAACTAATAAAAATTGAATTGCTTAAATTTAATTTTTCAAAAGAGAAAAGATCAAAGCCCAAGTTTGCTTTTGGGCCCAAATTATTTTTATAATTTGATAATTATTCAATTTACTCCTTTAATATAATTAATATCTAAAATCAGTAATGACAATTACTCTTATAATGCACAAATTAAAAAACTATGATACATTTGGTGTGACGCATCTACCTGTATAATGTAACATCTTTATCATGAACTTGAATACAATACGCGGTGTCATGTTAGGCCATGTAAAATGTCAGAGAGGACAAGAAGATATTTGGAAACATATATATAAGGAGTTTTAGGAGGGTCTTAATTATGAGAAGGTACTTTTAAGCCATCCACACTCAAACTAATTCTAGCTCGAATCGAGTAGGTCCCTTACTAAAGATAAAGCTCTTACCTTAAGTTTTAAACGATTACGTATATAAGGACGGTTCGAACCAATGATCTTAGTTAAGCAAGGAAGACCCCTGTCAATATTTGGAAATATATTTTTAAAAAACTAACGAGTCGAACTAAAGCATCTCGCAATTGAAATCTATGGGCCGTCTCGGTATTGCTGGTGTCTAACGTGTTTATCAAGTTCTCCAATGAAACATAACGACATAACTTAGCCAAACCAAACACGAGTAGAAGATTATTGTACTTTTTCATCTGGTGCTCGCACACCAACTCCTACGCATATACTTCCTTCCCTCTTTTATAAGGATTTCTGATTGTCTCTCTTGATTGCGTAGGTTATTGTACCAGATTATTGTTTTAGATCTGTTCTTTAATTTTTTGTTAAGAGTTAAAATAATGATTTTCTCGAAGCTTTCCCGTTCATTCAATCGATCTTCTCGGTCTAGAGTGAGTGTTTTCCCTCCCTGTCTCTCTTTGTTTTGAAATTGCTATTATTCCTAACTGGGAACCATAATTGGGTCTCTTGTGTAATGGTAGAATGTATTGACGAGTGGTGCCGGTGGGTACGTCAGATATGCGAATACTGGATTACCCGGCGTTGGGGTGTATGTGGATGGTGTTGGAGGATTAGGGTTTTTGAGGCGCTATTTAGCTTCTATCAGTCCTCACAAGGACTTCCTGCCTGGTTCGCATTTGTCGGATTTGAATTCCGTTCTTGCAAACCCTAGAATTCGTCGTTTCTTCTCCAGCGAAGCCCCCAAAAAGAAGAGTAAGTAAATTGTATAAATGTATAGCTTCTGGCTTCTTTCTGTGAAATTTTGTTTGATAAGCTACTCAATTGATTTATATAAAGTGACGGAAGGAGTAGTCTTGTCATTTGTAGTAACGAAACAGTCAAGTAGTGCTGTTAGATGTTCTTGGGCAATGTAGTGCATTTTTTTTGGTGCTTCTCACTCGTTTGTACGTTTGCGTTATTTGTGTTTTGATGTCTCTTACCAGATTATGAGAACTTCTATCCCAAGGAAAAAAAAGAATCCCCGAAGGGGAATGGCGATGGGAAAAATGAGCAGAAATCTGAATCCAAAGGTGACACACTTTCTAAGACTTAATATTTAGCTTTCTGTTTCTTATGCCTTCCATTATCCCTTGTCACTATTTAATGGGAAATATCCAGGATGTTCAAGTTAATCTTTCTTTCTATATCAGAGGAGTCAAATGCTGATGAAGAGTGGAATTTTCAGAAAATGACTATGAGGCAGATCAATTTACTTCTACCTCTCATGGTGATTGGGTTTTTCCTTTCCTCGTTACCTATTGGAGCTCATGAGCAGCAACAGGTAACCATATCCTTGAAGGAAGGTTTTGAGATACTGAGTGTGTTTTTTGAGGCTCATCTCGTAATTGTTGGCATTCTTTGTGGGCTTGACATATTGTTCTGCATTTGGCTTTGTGTGCCTAGTTTGATCAAGTTTTGACACTTTTTTCACTTTCAACTCTTTTAAGATTTGAAAACTTTCCTTTTTGGTGATGAATTTTTGTTTCTATGCCAAAATACTCTTTTACTCAACTGCCTGACATTGAGTGAAAGAGGTAATGCATGGTATAAGTACAGAAAATAATTCTTCTTTTTTTGTGAAGTGGTGCTGAAATGAGGGCTGATCTTTGAGATCAAGTTGATTTGTACTGCAGAGGATAATCCAGTTTTTGGCCCTTAGTAGAAGAAAACTCATCTTGTAATATTGAATATGCACCAATTACTTTATAGGTCAAACATTGCTTTTGTTACAGTTGTGCTAGCATTTAGAGGGTCTGATAATGTGTGCATTTCGTTTCTGCAATTCCTGGATGTTGACTGTTGAGTTATAATTGGGCACAGACCAACCTGTATAACAACAGATTGCTTTTGTTTTTGAGACATGGAATAGGAAAGACGGAATAAAGGGGCCTAAATAGTTGAGTGATCCTCTTCTGTAGGAAATTTTTATCCATAATTGTGTATCTTATTCTTGCTGTCATAGTTTGTCAATTCCCTACTTCTTATTGCCTTCTAGGCAATTCCTTATTGAAATTAACTTAAGACTTGGGAAATTTTGCTGCATTCTGTTTTGTTAGCTTGACATTTCATGTTAAAGAAAGGATGATAGGGTAAATTTAGTGGAATTTTACCATTTGTTTTTATTTCCAGGAAGTTATTTTGCATTTTACCATGATGAAGTATGTAAATGTTCTGTCTAGTTACTGCTTTGAAAATTAGGCTTGCAGCTATATTGAACTAGTATGCATCTATGAACTGCTTTTGACTCATTTCTCTTGTGAAATTTAATTGGCTAGTGTTCCACTGATCTTACGAATATGTTGCCTTACCTTTTTACTATAAACTATATTAGACAAGATATGGGACATCCTGCACATGTATATTTAGTTTCATAGTTTTCATAAATTTATTTTCTTGCTGGTTTTGGTTGAGATGAATTCCGTTGGATGTGTTCAACAAGTATTTGCTCATTATTGCTTTACGTGATTGCTTAAGTTGGATCACCTGTACTTCTGAGTTTGATTGTATGGTGTAATATTTTTTTGTGTCTTAATAATTTACCGTTCATTTCTTGTTTATTTGCAAGTTCGATTTATATTTTTTGACATTTATTCTTGACAGATTAGTTTCCAAGAGTTCAAAAACAAGCTTTTGGAACCAGGTTTAGTGGACCATATTGTAGTTTCAAACAAATCAGTCGCAAAGGTGTATGTGAGGAACTCACCAAGGAATCAAACAAATGATGATGCTGCTGGAGATGCTCACAGTGATGGTACCCGGGCCAGAGGGCAATATAAATACTACTTCAATATTGGAAGTGTTGAATCTTTTGAGGAGAAGCTAGAGGAAGCACAGGAAGCATTGGGGATTGATCCTCATGAGTTTGTCCCAGTCACATATACCTCTGAAATGGTGTGGTACCAAGAACTGATGAGGTTTGCACCAACACTCTTACTTCTTGGATCACTCATGTACATGGGGAGAAGGATGCAAGGTGGATTTGGTGTTGGTGGTACTGGTGGAAAGGGTGGACGTGGGATTTTCAACATAGGAAAGGCCCACGTAACAAAAGTGGATAAAAATGCTAAAAACAAGGTGAGCTGAATGTTTGCTTTATCAATAGCGAATGATTTAATATGCGGTTACCTAGCTTTTAAAGTTCCAAGTTTGTGCACACTTGGTGGTATTTTGATAGATGCATCTCTTTGGCATTTGGATGTGGAGGATAGTTTCCACTCTTTGTCAGATATGGTTTCATATTGTTCGTTGTTTGATGTTATTCAGGTCTATTTCAAAGATGTGGCAGGCTGTGACGAGGCAAAGCAAGAAATCATGGAGTTTGTGCACTTCCTTAAGAATCCAAAGAAATACGAGGAATTGGGAGCCAAAATTCCAAAAGGTGCTCTCTTGGTAGGTCCTCCTGGAACTGGAAAGACTCTTCTAGCAAAGGCAACTGCTGGGGAATCTGCTGTGCCATTTCTTTCTATATCAGGTTCAGATTTTATGGAGATGTTTGTTGGTGTTGGGCCATCCCGAGTTCGGAACTTGTTTCAAGAAGCAAGGCAGTGTGCTCCTAGCATTATATTCATCGATGAAATTGATGCAATAGGTAGAGCAAGAGGTCGTGGTGGCTTCTCAGGTTCCAATGATGAGCGTGAAAGTACCCTTAATCAATTGTTGGTAGAAATGGATGGCTTTGGAACTACTTCTGGAGTTGTTGTACTTGCTGGAACTAATAGGCCTGACATTTTAGATAAAGCTTTGTTAAGGCCTGGCCGATTTGACCGCCAAATTTCCATTGACAAACCTGATATCAAAGGCCGTGAGCAGATCTTTCAGATCTATTTGAAAAAGATCAAACTTGATCAAAAGCCTTCTTTCTACTCTCAGAGGCTTGCTGCTCTCACCCCTGGGTTTGCTGGAGCAGACATAGCAAATGTTTGTAATGAAGCTGCTCTAATTGCTGCAAGGGGTGAAGGAACACAGGTTACCATGGAACATTTTGAGGCAGCAATTGATAGAATCATTGGAGGTTTAGAGAAGAAGAACAAGGTAATCAATTTTTTTTCCATTTTGTTTTATTCAAAAACCAAAGTATTTGTTTGCAGATGATGGACATTTTTGAATGCTTAGAATCCTTTTTAATATGGTTGAACTTCAGATTATTTGTCATGCCTGTGCAAGATATTTTAATCTCTTATTTCTCAAGCAGGTGATAAGCAAGCTGGAAAGGCGGACTGTTGCTTACCATGAATCTGGTCATGCTGTTACCGGCTGGTTCTTAGAACATGCTGAGCCCCTCCTAAAAGTGACAATTGTTCCACGTGGTACAGCTGCCCTTGGGTTTGCTCAGTATGTTCCTAATGAAAATCTTCTCATGACAAAGGAGCAGCTTTTTGATATGACTTGCATGACTCTTGGTGGTCGAGCAGCTGAACAGGTATACTTCAGTCCAAAGTTGTTATTTTAGCTCTGTTGATCCTAGTTATTCAATTATTACACTTAGGCAATACATACCTCGCACTCCGACTTTGTTTGGCTGCTACAAATGCATCACCTCATGAAGAAGTATTTTTTTTTCTTTTCTGCATTACTATTACTGAGCAGGATTCTTATGATTTCAGGTTTTGTTGGGAAAAATATCGACAGGAGCCCAAAATGACTTGGAGAAAGTGACAAAGATGACTTATGCCCAAGTAGCAGTTTATGGTTTTAGTGACAAGGTTGGGCTCCTCTCTTTTCCTCTGAGGGAGGATGGATTTGAAATGACCAAACCCTATAGCAGCAAGACAGCAGCAATCATTGATGGTGAAGTTCGAGAGTGGGTGGGGAAGGCATATGATCGCACCCTCCAGCTTATTGAAGAGCACAAAGAACATGTTGCTCAGATTGCTGAGATGTTACTAGAAAAGGAAGTTCTTCACCAAGATGACTTACTTCGAGTTCTGGGCGAAAGGCCATTTAAATCTGCCGAAGTCTCTAACTACGACAGATTCAGGGAAGGCTTCAAAGAGGAAGAGAAGCAGGTAGAGACCCAAGTGAGTGGTGAAGAGGATGATGGCCCTTCAGCTATACAGGTTACCCCTGCTTAGTTCATGGATATGTTGGGATATTTGTATATTAAATTGGAAAGCATTTTTTTCTGTCTCTTTTGGCCAAATTTTGTATAATTAATTGCCATTGGTGATCATAGTGTAGTCACTTTCAGTTTATAGTCGCTTTTAAGTTTATACATATTTCGGTTTCTTGGTTTTGTTGAATAATGATTGATTAAAAGGATAACATACACTTAAAGGGATAACATACACTTAAAGGGATTCGGGAAATGTTTATTCGGAATTGGACAGTAGTGCATTAGTATATCTACCGAGAGAGTAACCGTTGTGTGGACTGGCTAGTCAGCTATGCGAAGTAGTTCGATCTTGGGTTTACTTATCTAGATATTACACCCAGTAGGTGTCATTCTATCTTCTCGAGAATATGTTGGGAATTAGTTTCTCTCAATTCGTTTTGTAATCCGTTTTTTCGCCCTTTATAAAAAAAACAAAAAGAAAAGGCTAATATACACTTAGAACTGTAGCTTCAGTACAACCTTCTGTCACCTGCGACACAATCACCATGCCTCCTGATGCTACCACATAGAACGTTTAAGGCAATCTTCTAGATTTTAATAGAAGAAATGAGGGAAAAGGACCATATGCACGCTGTACTTGGAAGACTAAACTGTCAAAGACGCGTTTAGATGTTTCCCAAACTTTTATGTTGTTGAAGTGACCACTCTAGAATATTTTGAAATCATACGCATGTTATATACATTTGACTTGAAATATGAACACAAAAGAGTGGGAGGACGTGAATTTTATATGGTGACATAGGAGATGACTAGCCAAATAAAAACAAGAAAGGTCAAAGTAAACCAAAGTCAAAAAATGGAATAACCCCTTGAAGGGTTTTAGAGAATTATCAGTAACGAGCCTCCTAAGCATAAAAGCACTCTAAAATTTGTAACTCGGGAAGCGATCTTGTCTCCTCCCTAGCAAGTAATTCCTTCAAATCATATCATTTCCTCAATGAGACCATGTGAAAGTGTACCAAAGTAGCTCAAATCAATTAGCCTGTTCTTAGTCAGAGACCCCTTTGTTAATGCGTTTAGGACCACGCTTTACCAACTCTATTAAGAATTTCACTCAAGGCAACGACCTGACCTCTCTGTTTGCAGAATATTATAATTAAACATAAAACACAACGCACTTCCCACGCCTTTTGGAGTCATAGTTCCAAAGACTTTCACTATTTAAACCCAACATCTCCCCTCTGTTGTTCATCTCAGCTGCTTTCCTCATTCTAACTATACAATCTCGTCTCTCTCTCCCTCTCTCTCTCTCTATCAGGTACCTTCTGGGTTAAGGTCTTGTAATATTGAGCTTTTATAACTTGACAATAGCAACTTGTTTCTCATGCATGGTTGCGTAGTTACAGAGGAGTATGGGCACTGATTTTCTATCGAATTTGAACTTCTTTATTTGTCCTCCTTTGATTTCAGTCCCATCCCATGTTTCTTTGCAGCAACTTCTCTTCTTAAAACCTTTTCTTTTCTTATCCTTCCTTTCCTTCTCGCCAAAGTCACTTGTGTTGTATCTTTAGTTACCTGTTTACTATTATTTGTTTTTCTGACCCTGTTTCCTACCCTGATTTTCTCTCAGCATTTGCTTTTAACAGATTCGATTGATTAAGATGGCTTACGACAATCAATATCAGCACGAAACTTTGATGTCTAATTGCGAGTGTTTACTCTTTGGTAAGCAGTCCCTCGTTCAGTTATTATAGCTTCTGATCACCCTTGGACCAGAATCGATAAAAATGTTAATAATCTCTGAAAATTGTTCAGATGTGGACGATACCCTTTATTCTCGAAGTTCTGGTTTATCTGAGGCATGCACGAGGAATATTGAAGGTATGCAAATTTATTTCATAATCAGGTTCTCTTCCCATGTTTCTGCATATGCTATAAACTGCAACCTCGTGTCCTTGTCCAGAATATATGTCTACGGAGCTAGGTCTGGAAAAAAATGAAATATCTCAGTTGAATCGTATACTGTACAAGGAGTACGGGACATCAATGGCGGGTCTTAAGGTTTGTCTCACCTGTAATCTAATGTTTACGTCACCTGAGCAGAAATAAATTTCAAAAGTTCAAGTTGAATTTAAGCTGACAGCTGTGTTCTACGATTTTGGTCCTACTGACAGGCCATTGGCTATGATTTTGACGATGATGAGTATCATAGGTACCGGACCTTCCCCTCTTTGTTTTTCTCTTGTGTCCATATACAGGCTTTGGTGGTCTCATACTTTCTAACTGTCACAGTTTCGTTCACGGAAGATTACAATATGAGAATCTTAAGCCTGACCCGTTTCTGAGAAATCTGCTGCATAGCTTGCCCATTCGTAAAGTTGTAAGTTACTATGCCACAAAATGGACACAAGTGTATGGTTACCTTAATTTGAAGCTTCCATTTGATATGTTCCAATTTCTTATTAAACATTAGATATTTTCAAACGCGGACAAGACACATGTCTCTAAAGTTCTAAGCAAGCTTGGATTAGAAGATTGCTTCGAGCAAGTTATATGTTTTGAGACCCTTAATCCCAAGAACACGACTCATGAGTTCAATACAAATTATGCGTCCTCCAACAATAAACATGGCGGAGGTTCCATATTTCCAAAGACTCCAATTGTGTGCAAACCCTTTGAAGATGCATTTCAGCAGGCTTTCAAGTTAGCCAACATCAACCCTTCAAGAACTGTAAGTGGATTTTTCAGAAACTATAGGCCTTTGAATTTGTGCCATTTAGAGAATCTCATAATGAGTAAAATCTGGCATTCCCATTTCTTTCTCAGGTATTCTTTGATGACAGCAGTCGCAACATAGAAACTGGCAAGCGAATGGGCCTCCAGACTGTGTTGGTAGGTGAAGAAAGAATCTACGGTTCAAAATTTCTCCTTTTGCTGATATGACATCAAAAGAAAAAGATGTTCTCTAACAGTACTCTCAAATAAATGGCTCCAGGTGGGCACTTCAAATCAAATAAGTGGTGCTGATCATGCGCTGGAGAGCATCCACAACATTAAGGAAGCATTGCCAGATCTCTTCACAGCAAGTAGAGAGCCAAAATTCAATATACACGCAGGAAAGGTTGGAATTGAGACATCCGTGACTGCTTAACCATAATTTAATTGCTTCTAAGTATTGTAATAAGCTTTTTGGGTAGTGGGTCTCTTTTAATTTAATAGAATTTTTCTTTTTTATATAGATTGAGTTGCATCAGATTCTTATCTGTTAATCAGCAAACTTGCATACAACATCAGAGTTTCTTCTGATAAAAGTATGTCTAAAGCAGCACAAGTTTGAAGAAAGCAAGAATCTAAAGTTAAAGAAATGCATTACTTTCTCTGTTTTAAAATGAGTGTGCCTTTTTATATACGCATGGAGCTGTACATTGTGGAATGTGTACATCAACTCATACCCTATTTTTAAGGAATGCAATGAGTAAACAACAAAGTGAGAGAGCTAAGATATCTTAACAGGCGGTAGCTAGAGTGGAGCTATTGGTCATAGCAAGTAGTAGAGTTGTGAAGGATCTGTAAGTGTGTACAAAGAAATATTAAAAATGTTGAAAAGAAATTCAAAGAGTTCGTTATTTGTGACTGAAAAAATTTGTGAAGGTAGAAGACCAATCAATTTGCAGGAGGAGAAAGGGACAAACTTGTATTCGGCCCTAAGCTTTAACACTATTGTATTTACTTTCCTTTGATGGCTGAAGTTTGAGTTCCTTGAAAGTTCAATCAATAAAGAAGTGTATAAGATTTAAGGTTCTACCTTTCTGCCAGGATTGAGTAATATATGAAATATGTTGGATAAAACTTATAATTAGAGAAGGAAGAAATTGGGATAAAACTTGTGAATCTACGTAACGAAGAATAACAATGGTTCAGCCAGATTTTGCTGAGGTTGAACGTCGTTGTCTGGATTCATGATCTATGCGACTCTGGTTATGGAATA
>JANZLH020000147.1:1880002-1890534 GCA_026770325.2 Erythroxylum fimbriatum | reverse complement strand
TTTCCGTTGGTAATTTTCTGACAGAAAAATTTACCGACCGAATAGAATAACCGTCGATAAATTTACCGACGGAAATGATAGAATTTTAGAATTTACCCAAGGGGAAATTAATACTCTATGACTAATAAGCATAATAGAGAAAAATCAATATTAACCTGCCAACTATGTTATGTATCCAAAAACATTGATTGTAATCGAGGATTTTTTATTTGATTACCAGATAAAGTTAGTCTGACATTAAATTTATGATAATATATTATTGAGTTTTCCCAAAAGAAACTTTCAATATCCTAAATGCCTAATTATTTGAATCTAATGACTTAATGAGCATTTATATATTTGCAACTATTTCTCTTCATTCGCATGCTTCTTGTGTTACAGTATTTAATGGTTTGAACTTCTCTAAATGATGTGCACAAGTAAATTTCCATTTAGGTGTTTTACATCTTGGTTTAGCATTATTGGAAGAAAAACTTATTACCATTATGGATACAAGTAATGAGGTTGAGAAGACAAACTATAAAATATAGGAAGGTCTAACAAATTATGTCTTAATTTCATACAAATAACTATTTCCGACAACATTAAGACCATTATTCTACAAAATAAAAGTGCTAAAGAATACCTTAAATTTATGGAATAACTTTTTTGTTGTATGGACAAGTGTCTCGTTGTTACATTATTGGCTAAAGTCCCGACCATGAAGTTTCATGGGTCGCAAAACATGCAACAACATGTTTTAAAGATGACGAATATTGCACCAAAATTAAAGACACTCGGTATGACAATTGATGACTCCTTAGTGCAATTCATTATGAACTTGTTATCTCCTACCTTAAGGGGTGAAGGAGCTTGCAAGATTCACAAGCCAAAGGTTAAGAAATTTAAGAAGAGAGAGTATGCCAAAGCAACACAGGTTATCAGTAATGTTGATAAGAAAATATAGATAAATGTTATTTTTATAAGAGAAAGGGACACTATCAGAAATATCTAAATAGTAAGGCTTAGTTTGAAAAAGGAAGGTATATCTACCCTTTTTGTATGTTCCGAACTAAACTTAGCTGAAATTCCTTCTAATACTTAGTGGCTTAATTTTGGTGATATATAAGGATTCCTTACAATCCAAACTATAAACCCAATTGGCAACTTTACGTTTGTGGGAAACTACATGAAGATCCCAATTGAAGGCGTTGTGACTTATCATATAATATTAGATACTAGTTATCACCAGGATTTAATACAAAGTCTATATGCACCTTTAATTTTTAGAAACCTAATTTTTATTTCTAAAATTGATGAAAGTGGATTTACTTTTAAGTTTGGTGATATTTTTTCAGTTTATTTAAATATTTTTTCATTATTGGTTGTGGAATTCTTATGGATGGTTTATATAAGTTGAAATCAATGTTAGTTTTTTCTGAATCCCTATTTTCTGCTCATCAAACCTATAAAACTAAATGTAACATAATGAATGATAATTTAGCTTACTTATGGCATAAATGTTTGGGTCATATATATAAAAAATATTAGAAAGACTAGTAAAGAATGAAATTCTTACAAATTAGATTTTATTAATCTCGATATATATATATGGATTGCGTTAAGGGAAAAGAAATCAAACATAGTAAGAAAGGAGTTGTAAAAAGTACTCAACTCTTTGAAATTATACACATTGATATATGTGACCTTTTGACATTGTATTCTTTGTTGGAGATAAGTATTTGATCACCTTTATAGATGATTTTCCACGATATGGATATGTCTACATGCTTAAGGGAAAAATCTCAAGTTGTAAACGCCCTTAAGGTGTTTGTAAAGGAGGTTAAAATGCAATTAGATAAAAAAAAAGTGAAATTTGTAAAATTTGATAGAGATGTGGAATATTATGGAAAATATAATGAATCAAGATAATATCTAGGTCTATTTGCAAAGTTTCTTGAAAAACCTAGCATATGTGCACAATATATATACACTATGCTAGGCACACTTGAACAAAATAGTATGGAAAAAAGACGTAATAGGGCATTTAATGGATATGGTTAGGAGTATAATAAGTAATTCCTCATTAAGCAAAACCTTATGGATGCATACACTTAAAACTGCTACGTATTTGTTGAATAAGATTCCTCGTAAGGCAGGACCTAAAACTCCTTTTGAGTTATGGACTAGAACCTAGTATATGACACCTATATATTTGGGGTCATCCAACATAAGCAAGATTTTATTATTCACATGAAAAGAAATTTTATTCTCGAACAGTTAGCAATTACTTTGTTAGTTACCTAGAGAAGTCTAAAGGGTGTGGGTTTTACTGTCTAAACCATAGTCTAAGAATTGTTGAAATAGTTATTGTGAAGTTCATTGAAAATGGTGAAGTTAGTGAGAGCGCTAAAAAAATCTTATAGATATTAATGAAATAAAAATTGATGTTCCATTACCCATAAATGTTCCAATATCCATATCTATACTAAATCTTGTCCCAATATTGGGAAAACAAAATGATTTTGGAAAACATTTGGATGAAAAAAGACCTCATAAAGAAACTAACTTACAGCCAATGGACTTAAATGAACTACATGGAATAGCTTTAAATAAACCTGTAAGAATAAGGAGATCAACTATTCCTGATAACTATGTAGTTTATCTATATGAGTCAGAATTTGATTACGGCATTAATAATGATCTTATTTCATTTTTACAAGCTATAGAAAGTGATAAATATGATAAATGGATTGATGGATAGTTATAGTTATAATAAATTAATAAACAATTTGTACAAGAGACATTTGCTTTTTAATTGTAAAATGCTTGCACAAATAGATATATTAAATAGGAATTATCTTTATATAATTTTGAATGACATTACAAAGAAAAATAAGGAAATTAGAGAGATGCCATCTAAGTCTTTTACATGAACTTCACTGGAGAATAAATTCAGGGAAAATATAATAGAAATTAGTATGATAAAATATAATAAGAATACGATCAAGTAGTTAAACTAAGAAAAAACATTGAATAAAGAAAAGATTGATTCTTCTTCCCTATTTATTTTATAAAAGATTAGTTAAATTTAATGGCACAGAACAATGTATGAGACCTTGCTGATTTACAAGAAGGATCTAAGTGAAGTAGATGCAAATAGGTCTTTAAGACCAAATATGACTTGAATGGCAATTATTGAACAATATAAATCTAGACTTGTTAACAAAGGGTATTCTTAAAAGAATGGCATTGAATATAGAAAGACTTGTTCACCTATCTAAAGAAAGATTCATTGAGAATAATTATGACAATAGCAACTTAATCTGATTTAGAGCTACATCAAATGGATGTGAAAATTACCTTTCTGAATGGTGATCTCAAGAAGGAAGTTAATAGGGATCAACCTAAAGGTTTTTTCATAAAAGGAAAAGAACACATTGTATGTCAACTTAATAAATCAATATATGGACTTAAACAAACTTCTCGACAATGGTATATTAATTTTAATGATGTCATAATATCTTTTGGTTTTTAAGAAAAATAATGTTGATTGTTGTATCTAACGAAAGATTAGTAAGAGTGAAATTTGTAGTTTTATATATTGATGATATTTTACTTAATAATGGTTTGGAATTATAAAAAAGATTTTCTCCCTAAGAATTTTGAAATGAAAGATATGGGAGAGACATCTTATGTGATAGGAATTTCAATATTCCAAGATAGATCACAGGAACTAGTAGATTGTCTTAAAAAAACTATATCAAAAGAATTCTCGAGAGATTCAATATGAACAATGTTTAGAAGGGTTATCCCGATACAAAAAGTGAATAGATTTATTCTCATGCAATGTCCGAAGAATGATGTGGAATGTAAACAAATGAAATCTATTCTATATGCTTCTATTGTTAGTAGTCTGATGTATTTGCAAATATGCACGAGACTTGATATCAACTTCACGGTTGGAATGTTAGGAAGATATCAAAGTAACCTTGATATAGACCATTGGAAAGCTGCAAAGAAAGTCTTAAGACATCTTCAAGGAATAAAGGATTATATGCTTATGTATAAAAGATTTAATCCATTAAAAGTGATTGGATATTTGGATTTAGATTTTACTGAATGCATTGACAATATAAAATCAACATTTATCTACTTGTTTCTACTAGTAGAAGGAACAATTTGATGGAAAAGTGCTAAATAATCTGTAATTGCTTTATCCACTATAGAAGCAAAATTTATAGCTTATTTTGTTGCCATAATTCATATTTTATAGTTACGAAGCTTTATTTCAGTGGCTGGGGTTGTTGACACCGTTACTTAATAATTGAAAATTTATTATGATAGTTTTGTAACAGTTTTCTTCTCCAAAAATGAAAAATGTTATACAGTTGTTAAACATATGAAGTTAAAATATTTTGTCATAAAAGAAGAAGTTCATAAACAAAGAGTTTATATTGAATACATTAAGACATATCTTATGATGACATATCTTATGATTGCATATCTCTTAACCAAAGTCCTACAACCAAATATTTAAAGAACATGTTCAAAGAATGGACCTTGATTATATTAATAATTGCTTTTAATGATGTTTTAATACTCTTAAGCTTAATAAGTTTCTTATTAACAATTCTCGTATTTATTATGATTGTGTACATCTAACTATTATTAAATAAGAAATAAAATTGTCTACGAGATGTTAATTTGGACCTTTATGATATTTATATATCACTATGTTACCCGACTTGATATATTACTGCTGTTATACTATTTAGAAGGAAATATGATACGTTGAAGTGTATGAACGTTGTTAGAATATATTTGATATATTATTTGTTTGATTTTGGCATTTTTAATTGGACATATAGGACATATTGATATTGGAATTAATTATATAGCTGGACAGATGAATAAATCGGATGGATGTTGTTGCGGAAAATATTAAGTTGTTGAAATGGTGGTGTTGTTGCGGAACTCTATTTAATTTTATGGATTATGCATATCTCCTAATTAACTTAATAGTCTATCAAAGGTACGGTGACTAAATCAAGTGGGAGTGTGTGTGCAATTAAGAGATGGTGCTCTCTACGATGTTGTGTGTGTGGAGCAAATTGATTGGTGTATTAACATAGTGGGTGTATTGGTTTTAGTGTGGGTTCACGTGTGCAAAGATGATAGTTTTCCAGCTGTGCAATTTTTATTGGTGGAGCCAAGTTTTCCAGCTGTGCAAGTTTTATTGGTGGAACCAAGTTTTAGGTTATAATTAGAGAATTGATTCATGGGTGTTCTTTGGTGGAGCATTGTTAACGATTTTGGGGCTGCGCAGATGTGGTTTTGAGTGGCTTTGGTGTGTGCTTCAATCATTGATTTATTGGAGGTTTCATATGTCTGGGAAAATTTTACTGGGCTGCGCAATCGTTCTTTGGTACTGAATTTCTGCAATCTGCGTTAATTACCTGTGGGCAGTGGACTGTGTAATTTTCTTGGAAACTTTGGGTAGTATGGGCAGCAGTGTGATTTGTTCTACGACGGAATTAACTATGGCGAAAGTTTCCAGCTGAGTTATTTTGAAAAGACAAATTCATAGGGAAGTCTTTGTTTGTCTCAAGTATTTTTGTTATTTATTTTTCAATTGATTAAATACTTGAGCTATTCTTATTTATTATTTTCTTGAGTGATTTAGTTACTGTTCTTGTTTTAAAAGAGTGTTGAGAAAAATCCTCTGTTGAGGTTAATACGAGGCGGTCGTACTATTGGGTGTGAATTCTTTCACGGGAAGTGAGGTTGAGTGATAGTGTCAAGGGTTGAGTGGGTCGGCTCAGTAAAGCCTTGGGTAATTCTATTTTATTTTCGTGAAAGTGATTAATCTGGGTAAGGGCCCCGCAGACGTAGGCAAGGTGTGCCGAACTGCGTTACCAAATTTCTGGTGTTCTTACTATTTCGGCTTTGCTTGGGTTTATTTTGTGGGTGCCAAATAAGTTTTCGGAAAGTTTGCAAAATTATTAACCCCCATCGGTTTTTCAGGTATATTGTTATTTCTCTTACCCTTTATTTGGGCCTACCATGATGGTTACACTTTCAATTCATATCTTTATATGATCTATAACCAGCTATGTATTCTTCAAAACACATATTGGAGGCCTTAAGATGCTCTTCTTCTAATATGAGATGCCATGTAGCATCTTCCATTGTCTTGATGCTCTCTTTTGTTGGTTAAACACATTTTTATATGATCATAACTTTGAGTTGATAAATGAATTATAACTTGCACTTGTTGCCCATATGATAATTCATAACCAATATCATGCATTTTACTTATCATGTTTGAATTGTGTTTCAAATGCTTTTGCATTAAGTGATCCAACGGTTTCTTATATATGTCAAACTTAATAGTGAGTGACCTAAATTTAGTCACTAAGGTGCCTCCAAAACGGGCAACTAAAGAGGACCATATATCCTTAGCAATTTTATATTTTCAAAACTCACGCATGATATCGTTATCTATATTGTTGAGTAATGTAATGTGAGCTAATAAGTTTTTTTTTCATATTTCATATGCATCATGTTTTCTTTTGTTTTGGATCGTATTCCTTCTACAGGAATGTCCATGGTTACGTTTAATGCTTCTAGTTCCTTTTGCTCCTCCAATATATATTGGATCTTCATACTCCAGATTTCATAATTGTTGACATTTAATTTCTCATGCTTACCGAGTTCAACAATAATATTCTTTGATGTAATAGAAATCATTGGAATGCAAAGTTTCTATAAAAAGAAAGAAGTAATATATATGCACATCAATGTCATGTCATACATATATTTAATGGATAATCGAATTTCAATTTTATACGAAATAAAAATAGCAATTATGTTCTAAATCATCATTTGCATGGCAACTAAATACTAATTATCGCACTCAAGAAGAATTGTCAAGTAAACATTCATATAACATATGCTCTGATAATTTGAACAATATCAATCTTGACATATATTATTCATGTAGTTTAGTACAACTTAGTTCAATACATAATGATTATATAATATGAATATTGCCTAAATGTAATAAACCCTACGCATAATAGAGTCAACTAATTATGAAATCACATGGAAAATAAAAATAACAATTCATCTTACAAACAAGGCTCTTACCCTAATGCACAGAAGATGTTTGACATATTTTCTAACAATAACAAACCTTCATCTCATTTGCAAATACTAAGTACCTATAAGACACCTTCAATTTGAATATTTATTAAAAAAATTTATACTAATGGCATTGTTAAAAATAATTGAAATACTTGCTTTTCTATTGATGCATTCATGAAAATGTTAACCAACATTAGACTTAGCATTTGATATTCGTAGCTTCATATTCTTATTAAAATTGGGGCAATCAATGTTCAAAATCTATATATATATAGATAGATAGATAGATAGATAGATATTACAATATTAATTATAATTGAATACAATTAAAATATCATATATAAAATAAATATACATTAAAGTTATTTCACTTAAAAAGAGAGGTTATCTACTTAAAAGTTGTTTTCAAAATAGAAGTCAGGATGATTTGCTTCAATTGCAAAATTTTGATCATTTACGTATCAATCTAGAAGTAACACCTTTGATTAGATCTAACAATAGATCACTAAGAACAAATTAGCATTTGTTGATGAGAGGGTTAAAATGTTTGAGTATGATTTGATTGAGTGAGTAATTGCAAATGGTAGATTATATGGTAATATAGTGGATTTTAAATTCATTTTTGAAGGTTTGGTAAAAGTATTTATATATATTACATCCCCTTAAGAACTTGTAAGGAAATACATGATAGATTATCGGATGAATTGACGAGTTAGATCCTCAACCACATTTTAGTTATGGAGTTGTAAAATAGATTAAAGAAGTAAAGAATATGAATAGATTGATGATATTCATGATGGAATTGTATGAAGCATATGATCTAATGAGAAATTAGATGGTATTATATAATTCTTTACCTACTACTAACAAATATTATTTGATGATATTGAGAGTAAAAGCTTAAAGAGAGGTTCAAACAAATTTTAAAGGCCTGAGATAAGTGACCAAAATGAGTACATGAAATAAGTAATCAGATTGTCATAAAATCATTCATAAAAAAGGGATAAAAAGATGTTTGTAAGTCAAAGAAAGATAATGATCACTGTGATTATTATGATCAAGATGAGTACACAAAAGATAATTGTTTCAAATTGGTGAGGTTGGCAGTTAATGTTAACATTGCAAAGCTCACCTTTTGAAGAGGAAGTAAAAAGAGAAATTTCCAAGCTAGAGTAACTGAGTGTTACAGTAGAAGACATCATACAACACTTTCAATGCAAAAAGAGTGGGGAGATAACTATTTCTTTTGTTGGTATACCTAATAACTCTATTTTGCAGGTTTTAAATGCAAGGACTTAGTTTATTGATACAAGTCCTAACCTAATTGTTTTCCAAAACTTAATCAATCTTGATAGATTTTTCTTGAAATGCAAGGTCTTGGATTATTGATACAAGTCCTAACCTAATTGTTTTCCAAAACTTAATCAATCTTGATAGAGCTTTCTTGATTTACTTACTTGATGGACTAACCAACATGTTGTTAAAGCTAGAAATGTTCATTTAACATTGAAATTCCTTTTACATGATAGATAGGGGATGTTTTTCTATAGAAAAAATTAAGGATGCACATTGTAAAAGTTGTCTGATGGAATAGCTACATAAATTACATATATACAACATTACATATCCAACAAGAAATGAATAACATATAATAACATTAAAGAAATTACAAGATAGATTAGTGAGTAAAAGTAAGTTGCATAACAAGAAAGGGTGTGCAAAAAAATTAAATCATGTCCAACCCCATCTACATTACATACATGAACATAGTCAATACCTACGATTCTCATACTGTTAACTACATTCAGTGCATAACCCAAAGAAGAATCGAGAAATTATATTCAACAAAAGTGACAACAAAGAATGGTGTGAAATGCTTACTACAACTATTTCTTTACTTAGTGTATATGAGATCTCACATCGGTTGGAGAAGGAAACGAAATACGCCTTATAAGGGTACGGATACCTCTCTCTTACAGACGCGTTTTTCATGGCCCAATGCACCGGATCCCATCAGAACTTTGAGGTTAAATGTGCTTAGGCGAGAGTAGTACTAGGATGGGTGACCTTCTGGGAAGGCCTCGAGAAAAGCAAAACCGTGAGGGCTTGGCTTGGCGAAGGGCTAAAGCGGACAATATCTGTAAGCGAGTAATCTGGGATATTACAGGTGGTATCAGAGCCAGTACTCAAACCGTTATGCCAGCTAGGCAGGGCCCTAAGGGGGGTGGAGAGTGTGAGATCCCACATCGGTTGGAGAGGGAAACAAAGTACGCCTTATAAGGGTACGGATACCTCTTTCTTACAAACGCGTTTTTCATGGCCTAATGCACCGGATCCCATCGGAACTCCGAGGTTAAATGTGCTTGGGTGAGAGTAGTTCTAGAATGGGTGACCTTCTGGGAAGGCCTCGGGAAAAGCAAAACCGTAAGGACTTGGCTGAGCCAAGGCCCAAAGCGGACAATATCTGTAAGCGGGTGATCTGGGATGTTATAGTGTAAACATAAACAAGAACGAAGAATGGTATGAGATAGTTTGTAGCGGGTGGGAAAAGGAGTAAAAAAAATTTGTAGCTAGTTTGAGAACACTTTGTCATGAAAAGAGGAGTGGAGAAAAGGTATGCGACATGAAATTCCAATCTAAGGGGTAACAATCTGAATAGGTAATTTAGGGTTTAAACCCTTTTCTTTTAAGTTCTTCAATTTGCTTAATTTTACTTAATTTGTTTAATTAACTCTTATGTGTATAACTTTATACAGTTGTAATCAGACGCGTTTAGAATTTCTATCTTATGTGGCTTGCGATGTTAGCAATGTTAATGCAGATATTAACATTGGGCTAAATTTTTTAAAAATTGAAAGTTTGAGTATTTAATTGTCACTTTTAAAAGTTTGAGCTATATTGTAAAATTGACTAAAGTTTGAGACTTTTTTGTAATTAACCCTTATAACTACCAAATTATTATCAAATCATAGGTACAAAAATAATTTAGATTTCAAATAGTATAAAGAAAACATGAGTAATGCTAAGAGAATATTCAAACCAATTCTTTTGAAAAGAGAAGTTTCTAGTAGGATTTTCCTACTTTATTAGAAGAAAAATGTTAGAAACAAAATTTTAAAAAAATTAAGATGGAATATTTGCAATAGGTAAACATATGAAGAGTAATTAAGTTATACAAAAGTAAAGGTCTAAAATTGTGTTAAAATATGCAACCATAAAAATAACTTTAGAATAACATGTTTAAAAGTAAACAGAATTAGGATCTTTTTATCCATAATTTGATTTTTTTATGAACATAAAAATTATAAAATTTATAATAAAACCTCTAAAGATATACTAGTAAAAATAAGAATAAACCTCTTATGTAAAAATAAAAATATTTTAATAGTTGCAAAAAAATAAAA
>JANZLH020000147.1:1837561-1859770 GCA_026770325.2 Erythroxylum fimbriatum | reverse complement strand
GAACTTATTTTTTTTTTTCAAATTCAATGATATGGTTACAACAACAAACTAGTAAAAATCTCATTGAACGTAGTATTTGAGGAGATCCAGTAATACGCAACCTTACCTCTAATTAGTAGAGAAGTTGTTTTCGATTTAATGATATTATTAGTGATGAATAAATTGAGAAGACTAGTATAGGATGACATATTTGAATGTGATCCCAAAGAGCTTTTGAAGTAATCAAAAGCTTATTGTTTCATCCCTTAAGTTTATGCTAAGCTTCCACTGCTCTTTATGAGTAATGATATTCTGGGCTCCTTCTATCTCCAATCAATCTATGAAAAAAAGAAGTGTTTGATCACCTTCTTTCAACCAAGATACCCTTAAATTATGTTTAAGTAAGGGGGTATGATTTTCTAGAGCTTTAAAATATTTCTTCAGTGTATTTTGCTCCTCTAAGAGCCTTTTTGGATCACCTGGGCAAAAATAGAGAGCTTTCTATGCTAGATTCAACCTTAGTTAGGTAGAAGATAGAGGTTTTTATGTGTTAGGGATTTAATATAATTGAGCAACTCGAATTCCTATTTTACCCATTGTAGTTTTTTTCATGTAATTGAAGCCTTTACATCCTTGGATAGGTGGAGTTAAACCTTGAATCATAACTTCTTTAAGGACCTCTATCTCTATTAAGTAATTGATAAATCTAAAGGGTGATTTCCTTAGAAAATTCTAAGTGAGATTTTGAATAATAATTGGAAGATAATTTAAGAGTAAAGAATTGCCAAAAATGGCTTTACTATTTGGGAATTGCTAAAGCCAGACTTCATTTACTTCAGGTTTATCCAATTTCTTCTTTATGTGTCATCTATCACTTTGTTTATTGTTTCATATATGGAATATACCTTCCATCTTTAAATCTAGGACTTTCAAATTCTCCACACATCTTCTAAAGTCTTTATTAAATTCCTTAAGTAGGCATTCCCTTCTATTTTTGACAATTATAGTGTACTATTAAAATCTTCAATAATCACCCAAGGGGAACTTATAAAGGAGTGTAAATTCTTCAACTTTTCTCATAACACATTCCTTTGGAATGCCAGATTGGATCCATATATAAAAGTCATTAAACACTTTGTTTCTTCTTGCACCAGAGAGGCAGAGGCACATATATGTTGGTCAGAGCTCTCCACTAGTTGTAACTCTATTTTACTTGGATTATTAGCTAATATTGTTCTCCTATTATGGTGGTATTTGTTATTAGAAATAAAGCTTTAGTGATTCTCCAAGAAAGGAAGCTTCTTGTACTTATCCTCTTTAGTTTAATTTTTAAAAGGCTTATAGCCATAAGCTTTATTTTCCTAATGTAATCTTTGAGCATTTTTTTCTGGGGAATTAATTCCCTTACATTTCATGTGAGAAGATTTATCTTTTCTTGTTTAGGCTCTTAGAGCCTTTAGCTTTATTTTTCCTTCTAAATCTCCTTCTTGTATCTTGTTTGAAGTCATCAACATTTGAAAGACTAGGCCTTTTTTCCTTTAGACTATTGATATTTGAGTGACTATCTGGCAATGTAAGTTTATCAATAGTTTAAGTAATTATAATATTTAGAGAACTGTCCTCCCTTTTCTCCATTTTAACCTTAGATGAGCTAAAGTTATTTCCAACTTCTAGCTTTGTATGTTCAGTTCCTTTTAGATTTAAGTAGAATTGATATACTTGATTAACTTCTTCTTCTTCTCTACTTCAATAATAATAAAGTTAGAATTATCTCTATTTGTTTTAATTTTTTTAGAGCTTAGGAAGAACTAGTATTTTGACTAATGGTAATTTATACTTTTTCTTGATATCGTTTAACCTCTTATCACAATAATCTAAGAAATCACATCTATTGAACCTTTTACATATAGGTTTCCAAACTTTACCAAGCTCTTTAGTATTTAGTCTCCAATAATAAGATATAATAATCGAATCTTCAATAAGAGCATCATCTAATCCAAGTCTAAGAAGAGGTGTACTTTCAAGTAAGTCCCTCGTCATATCCACCACCACTCCAAGTCTAAGAAGAGGTGTACTTTCAAGTAAGTCCCTCGTCATATCCACCACCACTCATAACCTTGCATAACCAATCCTTTTAAGGGATTTTGTTACTTTATCCATTCCTATTGGTTGCATTATGTAACTTACTAATAACTCAAGTCTATTATGAACTATGATTATAATAGAAAGTTGTGAATATTGATTCATAAGGGGACTATATTTTTTTGCACAAGCTTAAACTTCATACCTAGTTGCCATAGTTGTAAAAAGACTGGCCTATTGCTTAGGTTCCAAGGTCTAGCCTCAATTATTTATTGTGACTCTACTTTTAAGCTTTAAAAAAAGGTTATATTCACTTAGTAGTACATCCTTTAATCCTCAAGCTTTCTATTAGTTCATAGCCCCTTTATGAAGGAGAGGGAAAGATGGCCTCTTTCCCAGAAAGAAGACAACCAAAGTAAAGGACTATTTGCTGGCTCCCTCTTTGATAATCATAGAAGAGCAACTTGAGAGTTTCCTTTCATTGATGATGGGGGAAAATACAGAAGCCTGACCTAGGGGGAATCTCCTATTACTTGGTTCTAGCTCAGCTTAGAATTTTGACCATAAGAAGGGCCAAAATTTGAAGGACAAGGATGCTAAGATGGGGCTAAATCCTTAAAATTGTTAATGAAGAAGTTGTTATAGTGGGATTGACTAAGGCTATGTTTGATTGGGGGTTTATTAATGAAATGGAATAGCATGAAATATTATTCCATCGTTTGAGAAAAGGGTTTATAATAGAACGAGATGGAAGATGAGAGTTTCATATTACATCTCATTCCATCATAAACAGTAAAATGAGAAATCCATAAACAAAATATTGTTTGCTAAAAGAATTTGGAAGCTATATTTAAAGAAGGAATCCTTTTGGGTTCAATGAATGCATACACACTACGGTAAAAAATGCTTTAGGCAATACTAAAAGCATAGCTATAAGTACAATTATCATTGCCCTTTTACAAAGGCAACATAATTCATATCGTCATAAGAAGTTGCGCTGCAAAAAGTATAAGGCAACAAAATTTTTTGATTAGATAACTAAATAAAAAATGTTGCTTTAAGTTTTAACTAAGGCAACACATTAGTTTAAAACTATAACAATAATATTAAATAGATATTGCAACACTTTAAGTCGTTTTAGGCAACAATGTTAAATAGCTAGGGCAATAACGTTAATTTTTTAGGCAAAATTTTTTGATAATAAAACTAACAATTTATTCTTTCATTACCAATAATATTTAACATAAAAGCAAACTTTTGTCATTATATAGGCAACATCCATATATATATTAAAAGCAACATATAAATATTAATATGCGTCTTAATTGCGTACTGCTATCAAATATAAATGACCAAAAAATTGCATTTATATATAATATATAGCCCATAAGGACTTATAAAATTGAACGTTTTATATATTCAAAATACAAAAGCAAATTACGTATGCTTTTATTGTTACAAAATACAAAAGTGAATTCCACAATCCTCAACAATTGCAGAAAAAATACATGTGCTTCGATAACTCTTCATCATTTATAGAATTCGAAGTTGGTGTCAGTCTTCTTCACATTGACTCTGTAACCTTTCTTAAAGTCCTTTAGAAGTATAACGTACCTGTTCTTTTCTAGTGAATGCATTCCCCCTTCTTGTACAAAATGTTGAAACTTGAATCATGAAGCCCTTGTGCAAAATGTTACCAACGCCATGTAATGTAGATTCAACAGGATAGGCATACCTATAAATGAAGAAAAGGTAAATAACTAGTTATGAGACACACAGCTGTGTAGTTAGAAAACAAAATTCTCACATGAATCATACTTTATTATACTTATGAATTTATTATGTTATATAATTATATAATTTTGATTTTCAGAAAATTATAAAAAAAAATTTCCGAGTAAGTAATAAGATCACATTCCGACTTCCCTACAAATTCAAACTTATTTTATATATGATTGACTTTCCACATAATCAATATGTATTTATATATGTAACAAAGTTTTCATTTTCGATACATAAATATTCTTTCCCGATAATGTTTAGATAATGACTAAAACATAAATTTGTAAAGTAAAGCTTAAAACAAATTGGTTTTTTTATTGAATATTAAATTGTTTTCTACAAAAATGACATAATATTAAATGTGGATAACGAATTAAACGGTATTAAAACATTAAACATTAAAATAAAAAGGTTTAAAATTTTGAAAATTTATAATTTATTCTTCCTATTAAATGCATCTGTTACTTCTTCAAAGTAATAATTGACTATTATATAATTTTTCTAAAAATAGAAAATTATCTTATATTATGTAAATTTAAATTTAAATTATTTTTCCAACGCACTAAACAACTTGTCAAGGTAAAACGAGTGATTTAAGGATTTTGACATAAAAAGGAACAGACGGCAGAATGGAACTGGAACTGCAGAAGAGAAAATGAGGTCAGGTCACAAATCACAATCTTGTCGGTGGTTTCTCACTCATGTGTTTTTGACTAGTGGGTTTCAAAGAGAAGATATTATTCTACAAATTAACAGGCGCCGCCGGTGACCCTTTGCATGTATCTTTTCTTTAATTACAAATTACATTTTCTAAACGTACTTGTTTATAGCCATCAACGTAGAAAGCTAGCTACTTTCTCCTCACAAATACTTGCATCATAGCCGTCAACCAAATCAGATCTTTTATCCAATTTTACTTTGTCTTATTCTGTTTTATAGAATCTCAGTCATTTATTTTGTAAGACCTACGCGAACTTATGTGAACCCTACATAAATAAATAGCTGAGATTTATTGAAAATAATAAGACACCATAATATCGGACAAGAAATCTAAACTCAACCGTCAACACACAGATCGTAGCGTCTACCTTCCACTGACTATATTATGTGAAACAGCCAAAATAAAGAAAACTAGATCTTCTGTCCAATTTTACTCTGTCTTATTCTATCTCATAGAATCTCAGCTATTTATTTTACGGGATCTACGCGAGCCCCATGCGAGTTCTACATAAATAAATGACTGAGATTTATTAGACACAATAAGACACCATAATAATAGACAGAAGATTTATACTCAAAATAAAGGGGGGCAAGTGTTCTCCAAATCACTACCCGACATCCTTTGTTGAATATAAAAGTGACAGTAAAAGACAATATCTGCTGGGACATTTACGATTATAAGCCAGATTCATCTAACCTGTAATGATAACTTCACATTTCAGTTTTAATGGTCAATGCTTTGTTGAAAACAATATCTGAAGGGTGATATATTATTTATATACCAGATTCATCTCACCTGTAATGCCAACTTTACATTTCTAGTACCTATTTTATTCATGAAACAATGTAATATTGACCCGCGATCCTAGCTAATCTTCAAAGCAATCTTGGTGAAGTCCATTTCTTAATTACGATTCATTGCATTGTTTGAACCTGTTGTTTGCTGACAAGTAACGATAATCACAACGACCCTACATGCGGAGAGCAATTATAGACGGATATAATATATATTGTAAAAGAGAAGATGCAGCCCTTTAGGTTTACTTATCACAATTATTGTTTGTTAGGTAGTGTTGTGTCCATCGTTCCAGTTGCTAGTCCCTTTCTAGAAGGGGCGAGTTCCTTGGCTCCGCTCTACGTCATGATTCCTAGGTACTATTCATGTGGTATTTAAAATGCGAACGAACGAGAAAAACTCCTGATGTATGGGAAAAAACCTATAACGTTTAACGAATAATAAGATTATACTCCTGATGTATGGGAAAAAACCTATAACGTTTAACGAATAATAAGATTATAAAATTTAAGTCCTCATCTAGATTAGTCTCAAATGTTCAACAATACAGATCGACTTCTTAAATTACAAATATACTAGTCAAAATAAATATTATATCTACACAAACACTTGGACTATCTAAATATTCATTCAACCTAATCGTGGACGCTTTTATTTCTCTCCTAAACACTATTTTTAATAAATTAAAAAATGCATATATGTAAAATTATTTAGGCCGACGGAATCACTAACTACATGTTTCATCTCCATTTCCTTTATCTAGTGTCGTAATGATAGAGATGGCAACGAGCGGGTCAATTTTTTAAAACAATTTTTAAAAAATTAAAAGTGTAAAACAATGCATTTTTTAATTGGCCCCGAGCCTGGGATATCCAGGTCCAAACCGGCCTGTGACCCAATTCTTCTAAGTAAAAAGATGTCGTTTTGTTTAGAAGAATTGGGCTTCGGACCGGTCTAGCATAGGCAACCTAGGCCCATCCCAATTGGAAACATCTGAGTTTAGGCCCAATTGTCACCCCTATGTAATGGGCCTATACTTCTATCGTTAACTCGTGGCCTCCTTTCAATATCATATCAACTTGCTTTGGATAAATTGGCAAATGAGTTAAGCCCAAATATATTTTTCGAAACCGTAAAATAAATGAGCTACAATCCAAATATTTAATTTTGATACTATAAATTCTTCAACAATAAACATAATTGAAGCATCTAAATACAAACTCGTCAAACCTCCAATTCAAAGCTCTCTTGTATATTTATGTGAAGTTGTTGGAGTATGTCCTACAACCAATTGATTGGCTTTAGTTTATAGACATAATTATTTTAGGGCATTATTTATTTTATACATATTCAGATGCATATAATGAAGTCCACGAGATAAATATATGTAACACCCCTATACAAAACCTACAACCATATAGTAACCAAATTCTTGTATACGCATTCAAGATATACAATTCTATTCAATGTTATACATATACACAATACAAAACTCTCCAATACTTAACATTATCATTTAACAGTAGTAATACATCTTTACATTTACATGGTAATCTAGAAGAAAACATACAATTTCCTTTTTTTATTACATGTGTAATCATCACTAACTAAAATCACATTCAAAAAGTACTTTTTCTTCTATCTGTTGGCCTTGATCCCCATAGATGTTCCTTGTACCTCACTCCTGTCACTTAGGTCTATGCGGATTAACACCCGTGCTAAGTTTGAAAGCTTAATGGGAAAAACACTTAGTTTGAATGACCACTTACAGCAGATATCTGCCAAACACACACATTTAGAAATATTACAACTCATATACCACAAATTTACATTCATGAACCAAACATTGAAATTCAATGCTCAGGTAAACAATGATGGCATACTTAAACAAAGTACATAACGTAAATACGCTTTAACATATTATCCATATACCGAAAATGCACATTTATAAGCCAAATACTGATATTCAATGATTATTGATACAAATTATCAATATAATTGTACATCATTACAACCAATATAAATGCTCATCAATACTAATTATTTATGTTGTCATGCTATATTTCTTATTTATGACTGTTAAGTTTCCTTTTTGTGTTAAGTCTTCACATTTGCTGTAGATGTTGATAATGGGTGCTATGGATATCCGAAGATATCAAACTGTGGATATCCAAAGGTATTGAACTGTGAACACCGATGGTGTCAAACTGTATCAACTACACTGTAACCCTATAAGCATGCTTATATATCCACAACCAAGACAATAGAGCAGGTACTGTAAATTTTTTTAATCATTTACCATTTTCATGATTAATATATTGACAAGTCATATGAAATACACTTCAGGTCATAAAATCTATATTTGCGTTCATGCATGCAATTTATGGCTTACCACCATTGGAAGGGTATCAAAATCATACTATACACATATGAGTAATGAATATACATACAAATCATTTATGTACATGTAAATTTTCATTGGAATGCATTATGCTCAATCATATATTCCAATGTTCAGTCTCCCAATTCACGTGGTAAGTCCTATTTCATTTTTTTCTAGGTGTTCAAAAAGTTTCATACACATTCAAAAAGGTTTGGATAAGATTCGGAAAAAATCAGAAATAAAAATAAACTCAAAATAGTGCAATTTGAGTTATACCCCAAAATAGTCTAAAGATAGGCAAACTATCAGTCCAAAAACAAGGGATCATTATGTTTCTCCAAGCATAATGATTATGTTTAACAAGGGATCATTATGTTTCTCCAAACATTGCAAATCCTACTCTGTTTGGTCCATGTTCACTTACATGTTGGAAATGTAGCCCTATATTTAGACCTATATTGATGGTGTTTTATTACATAAAAGAAGTTGAAATGGGTTTAAGGAACACAAGATGCCAACATAGTCTTGTGTTTAGACTGTATTCACTAAAAATTTAGGGATTTGTACTTAAGAGAAAGGATGACATAAAATAGAGGGGAGGAGTTTTGAACATTCAAAAAGGCAATTGGAAGATGAGGGAAAGCATCTAGTATTAAGAGAAGAGAAACCTTGTAGGGAAAAAACAAGAAATCTATCAAGATTCATCAAGAACTTCAAGATTCAAGAAACATGAGAATGTAATCTTTTATCTTTTGTTCTTTTTTATTTTCTATAATTTTTCTTTATTTAGGTATGAACTAATTGGGTTATAGGTTTAAATAGGATGAACCAAAGGATTTGATGTTTTTAATTATTCTTTGATTTAGTGAAATGTCTTATTTTTCTTAACAACTATTAATGATTTTATTATGTTAAATTGAAACTTCTTGGCATTTTAAATCAATTTTAGATTTTATCCATTAGGATCAAGAATTATGTTTGAATATATCATGGTACTAATAATAAGGGTTATATAGAATCCTAGAGATAGGAATACATGATCTTTCTAAGTTATAGTGAAATTTATAAAGGGAATTCAAAGCAAGTTAATATGTTATTAGGGCTATTTGATTATAAAGAGATTTTTGTCAATCAACTTAACAATAGGGGTTGTATAACTCAAGAGAGAATATAGTTGTAACTTAAGAATTTCTATTAGTCTAACTAACTAGAATTAATCATTAAGTCAAGATAAATTCAAGGCATAAGAAAGGTTGTAGAGGAATTCTTACCACGGTCTTGCTTATTTATTAGTTAATTTAATTATATTCAATACTTTAATTTGGTGATTGAGATTAGTTTTTTTTTCCTTTGAATCAATTACTCATTTTATTATATTAGATAATAAAAAGATAGTTAACATTGGTAGTTACAATCCTTATAGGATCGATACTCAACTCACCTAAAATATAATATAGGAGATGATAAGTGCACTTAACTAAGTGATTTATACAATATTATTGTTTTATGTTGAGTTACAATTGTATCACATCATTCAACTTTTTATATTCTAAATAACTCCAAAATCTCCTTAATTGGAGAAAGGTGGAGAGATTTCCACTTAACTATGTCTTTCTCCTTGAAAATGACACTTATAAGAAATGAACTAATCATAGGAAAACCTCACAAATCCATATAAAACATTGTATGAAGTGATAAATACTAAATAATATAACCATGAATAGCATGTAAAATATAGACCTATCACCTACATCTTTAAAAGCCAAAACCAGTTGATTTTACAACATTTATCAATCATTCACTTAAAGATTAAAGATTTCCTTTATATATAAATTAGTTATATATATTTATAGTTAATTATAAACTCTAGCTATTATAGATTAGCATAACTTACCCCTTTAACAAACCAAACCTAAATTAGACATAACTCCAATAAGTTATAGAATCTTTCTAGTATTTATATTTCACCAAAAGTACATTTCCAAATAAAGATGTCAATTGCAAACACAACCTAAGATATTCTAAGTTACAGATCTCACTCTTCTTCCTTGTATATGGAAATAAGCTTAGCCATGTCGATGTTCTTAGATCATAGATCCTCCTACTTCTCTATGCACTTGAGCATGTTATATGACACTATTGTATCGCAGACCATATCTTTCATAGAAGCACCTCTACCACACGAACATACCCATATCTTCACCTCTAATTTTCCAAATGGAACATGCCCTAGGCCATGTCCATTTCCTAGTTTGTGTTCACCCAAATACTTCCAAGAAAACACCTACATTCTTCTCGAAACATTCCAATATTGCACTCATGTATATAAATCATAGACAATATTTTCTACCTTGATGAATATACAATGTTTCAAATTACAATCCCTAAGAAAATCCTCCAAGATTGCACTTGCATGTAAAAGAACATACATAAAAAAAATTCTTATAGCTTAAGATCTACTTAAGAACTAGCATTAGAAAAAAAGAGATCAAAAGTTGTGCTCTGAATATTGATTTCAATTAGGATTTTAATACAATCAACTAGAAATTAATTTTCACATCCTTAAAGCTTGGGATCGTTTAATGAATATCTAAACTGGTTAAATCAGTGTGTGATACTCCCCTACGATAACATCTTAATCAATAGTGAACCAACTAAGCTATTAAATGGAGTTAAAGGGATAAGATCAAGTGATATCTTATCCTTTTATCTTTTTACCATTTGCATTGAAGCTCTTTCAAGAATCATTGCCAGTATCATTTATAAGAATAAAATGCTCAAGTTCCATTACAAGTGTGAAAAGTAAAGGATATTCAACCTTACTTTTATTGATGATCTCCTACTTTTGTGTTACTAACTCAAATTCTATTAGAGTTTTCATTGATTCCATGATTGAATTTAAAAGGCTCTTAGCTATATCAATCAATTCAAAGCATCATCTTCATCTCAACAAGATCTTTAATAGCTGAACAAAATTATATATGCACATCTATTGGAGTTTTCACTTCTATTTACCTATCATCTTGATTGAAACCATGAGAAACCGATGAGAAATTTTCTCTAGACTAGAAAAGACAACAGTGCATTTAAGGCTAAAGTAAAATGATTCAATGTTAACTTACCCAAAACTGAAGAGGGGTTGGGAATCACTTCTATTATAGTTATTAACAAGGTCTTTCTAGTTAAAAGACTATTAAAGTTGCTAATAGATAAAAATTATCATGGTTCAAATGGATGAACACCCACTTCATCAAAGAAGAGAGCATTTAAAAGATTAAATCTATATTTAACACTTCATAGACCTTAAAACAGATTCTAGCTCCAGAGATCAAGTTAGTAAAAATTAGAAAACTAAAGTTGGTAATGACATGCAAGCTTGGTTTCAGTATGACAATTGGCATGAGCTTTGTCCTCTTCATTAAATACAAAATTATAGAAAGCTTAAGGGCAAGCATTCCAAGCAATGAAAGAGTATAGTTATTAATAAAGAGGATGAATAGAATTAGGTAGCTCACGATTAAGAGAATTCTCTATAGTAATTATTAATATCATGCCTAAATATAATATAAACTATAAAATGGATGACTCTCTTTTATAGGCTAGACATAAATCCAAGGATTCACTTACCAATCATGTTTGGGATTATTCATAGGTTCCTATCCTTGGTATAAATTGGTTTGGCACAAAAAAATGATTCCCAAAACCTCCTCCATCTTGTAACTAGTAATAAAGGAGAGGCTTTGCTCTGCAGATAGAATCAGCATAACACCTAACAACAATCCAACTTTCTTGCTTTACTAGCAGGAGAATGAATATATAGATCATCTCTTTTTCATCTACAACTTCTCCTCAATGCTTTGGCATTAAAATATCTCACTATGTGACATTTACTACAATGCAATCAACGAAGCAATATAGTATATTCAACTTACATGCTTCAAAAACAAAAGAAAGAGAATATATCAATCTTCTAGGTGGCATTCAGTTGTTTAACTTTTTCCACATGGAAATAAAGAAACTTCAGAGCCTTTAGGAACATACAGATAGAAAAATAAGCTCTTTCTTATAAAGTAATCAACTAGATTATAAAAAATAATGTTAGCTAGAGGTATGGTTATTGGAATAAACTCTAATTGAACATTTAACTCGAATATAGTTTGATATGAAATGCCAAAGTAAATTTACTTAAGGTTTAGAACAATTTTTAGTTTTTTAAGGCCTTACTAAGCTAATAGTAGAGCTCACTTGACAAATAACTTATATTTATTACTTTTGACTTAAATGAGATCTTATTCTCCATTTGTAAGTATCTTTAGGGCCTTTTCATTCATTCATTTCAATTTAAAAATAAAATCCACAACAAGACTTTTTTTTTTTGGATTCGAGGAAACCTCGTAGGCGGGCCAAGCGGGCACACCTCTCCGAGGACCCAACTGGCGCACCACCTTACAGGTGGGCTAAGCGGAAAGCTTCGTTCTTGTTAATGCATAACTAAAATATATAGTATTGGAGTTTCTGTACTAAAACAAACAAAAGAAATCAATTCCTAGTAATTGATCACTGAAGATTTTCAAAATATTACTCAAATTTGATTATTCTGGATATCAGACTGGTTAGACCGTGCTCAATTTGCGTGATGTTCGGTATATCGTCCAAGAACACAGAACTATACTACGGCATTGAAGTCCTGTATATGTCAGTAAAATGCTCTCAACAAGGTCTGATCGATATTCTCTTTTGGACAACAAAAAGAAGATTGCCAAGTTACGCCTTTTTGTTTTTGTTTCTTGTGGCAAGCTGTCGTTGTTGCCAGCTTCTGCGTTAAATTAAATGAATGTGAAGAAAGTTGCAAAAAGATGTTTCCCATTGTGCTATAAATCCTGAAAGACCTGTGCATTCAAGTTAACAGGTACACAGCTCTGATATGAAATTAAGTAAAAATAACGTGCTACTGATATGTGTAAACACTAGTGATGGATCAAGTTGTTCCAACAAAATGAGAAATAAATACATCCTGGCATCCAATTTACAATGATGAATCAAGATTAATGCAAAAAATGTTTGGCTCAGACCCTCAAATTGCAAAACCAGATGTTTGTCAGGGAAAGAACAACAAGATGATTATATCACATGATGTCCTAAAGAGAACCACCACCAGAAGTACATAATCAAAATCTCCAGAGACCAAGAGGAGGTTTTCCAGCTTCTTCCATAAGGAGTACATGATTTAAGATCGTAATTTCATGGTGCACATGAATATATCTGTGTGTGCGTAAAGAAGTCCAAAATGGAAATTGGAAGGAAATTCAAACTTCTGGCCTTAATTTGTAGCAGAAAGAAGAATTAAAATGTTCTGGATATAAACTTGGACAAGATATGATATAATCCTGTGCTGGCACCCAACAGGCAGAAGCATAGATAATTCGACCCTTCCACCCTTGCAGCATCCATTGTCCATCTTCATCAATTATGAAATCCTTGTGGTAGCCCGCTTTTGACATATCTTTGAACTTCTCTATTAGTTTCTGATTCAGTGGGAGCAGCTGGAACCCTGCCCTCATAGTCCGAGTTTGCCATTGCTTGTATATCTCAGGCCTCTCAACCCTATCAAGGCCCTCGCAAGCAAGAACATTCATAGCCTCTCGCGCACAAAACTCTCTCTCAAACATCATTCTCTCCTCATTTTCGCGAGGTAAAGTAGACTCAAATATGTCAAACAATGAAGAAAAATGAAAAAGGGCCTCTCTGAATCGTGTAACAAAGAACGGAGCATTATAGGATCCATTTGTAATACAATGGACAAAAATAGCAGGATGCATCTTCCTGATTAATTTAAGGACAGCATCCCTAGGGCAGTTCCCTTCGGCAGTCTCATCAAATAAATTTTTAAACCGATACAAACAATTCACAGCAAGCACCTCATTACTTCTAATCTTGAGCTCCTCAATTGGTATGTTTCCCCAGTCTTTTGCAATAATAGGATTATAATCAAACGGAACATTAAAGCGCTCACAATACTTTGCCAACCAACGTCCTGTTTCCTCAATTCTTTCTGTTGGACGGAAACCACTTTGGGGTAGGTCAATCCCAGTAATTCGTAGCTTGGGAGGCCCCCCGGATCTCATAGAGAGGTGTTGGATTAGCACTGGCCACTGGAAACCATACATGACACCAAAATCTACAATGTGAAGAGTTGTTGCTTTCTCAGCTGCATCCAAAATCGTTTTATTTGCAAAGAAAATATTGAGCTTTTTAAATGGGCAGGCATTAAGATGGGTATTGTAAGCCTTTAACAAGACAGCAGGACTTGTTCTCCTTGCAGCAATGATAGAGAGCACATTCTCAACTTTGGTGCCATTGCCAACTAAGCGTGCTTCAAGACAATCGGCAAAATAATGGGCAACTCTCTGAGACCCGTCACCAGATGGGCAAGAGTGCTGCCTGATCTGCTTCAGCAGCTCATTAGCTGTTCTGAAGTCATTAGCAGAAATAGAATGTGAACAGAGAATCAGAAGAGACCTTAAATCCACTGTTTCTTTCTTTTTTCCCTTCTTTCTACCACGAGCTTTGGGAACGTTTCTGCCAGTTGGTTGTTCATCTGACTGCAAAATGTTTTTTTCTCCATCCTGCTCAGGCTCACGTTGATTGCATGAAGTACCTTTTATCTCTGGCCAAAGCAACACCTTGTCGAACATCTCAGACAAATCAGTCTCATCTGTTGAAATGGCAGACTGCTTGTTACTCCTCCATTCTTCCAGATCTGAATCCTCTCCCCAGTGATTCTTTCTTCCCCTGGACCCATTAGAATAAATTTTCAACTCAAAATTCTCCTCCGCCACCACTTTTGTAGACACTTCGTTTGGTACCAGTTGATTAGTAGTAGGAAGGAATTTACTAGCTTCATCTATCCCTCTTTTAAATTGCAACATAGATTCTCTATTGTTGAACATATTCTGCACCATCTCAGTTGCAGATGAGCCCATAATGCCATCAGTGATATCAGAAAATCCAACTAAACAATTCTCCAAAAGTTGTTCATTGGCCAGAAAATCTATCTGAGGCTGACCACTGCCAGGAACATAAGTTTGGAGGAAATCAGCAGGTTCAATAGCTTCATGATCAGCAGCCCACTTAGGATCGTGAAAATCAGTAGAGCCAGTGCCAGGGCTGCTACTGCTGGTACTTGGAATTCGAATTCTATTAGCACCACAATCACTCCCATTCCCAGAAGAGTCACGACTTGGACTCTCATGGCTGATATAGAGCTGGGGAGTATTAAGCGCAGAAGGATACCGCTCTCCAATTGTTTCATACAACGATTTCTCCGTAGCTTTTAATGCCAAGGGATCAAAGAACATGTGAGGCTTGTTTTCCATGTTCTCTTCCAAAAGCATTTGGCTTATATATTTAAGAACTGGGTCAGAGGAATCACTACCCTGCGAGGGAAAACGAGAAAGTCCCTCCAGACTCCAGCCAGAAGACGGCTCCAAAACCGTTTCCCTTAGACTCAAGGTTGTAGAAGGCATAAATGACCGTCTCTCTCGGCTCGAGAACAATGAAGGACCATAGCCACTGGGATCTGGATCAAGAGGACCAAAAGGAACATTCACCAAGCTGAAGTCTTGTGCAGGGGTAGCGAACTCAAGTCCGGTTCCGCCAGATGGGTATTCATTATATTTAGGGAATATTGTCCGCTTATCCATTTCGAAGCCGTTCCTTTAATTTGGGATCGCTAGTCGTGTTGATATACGCCTCAAAACCACCTACGGAAAATAAGCACATGAAGTCTTTAGCTTGAGCGCATCAAATACAAGTTGAAGAGAAATGGGGAAGCAACGCATAAGAACATATGATCCACAAAGAGATAAACAGGCACATACGAAAAATATAGAATAGCTAAACGCAAACACGAGTTCAAGTCGAAGAAATCATAAACAAAAAACACAAGAATTGATACTGGCCAAGCGAAAGTAGTCAAAGGAAACAGCATGCATTCGCATACCAGGATAAGCGGCAGAGACTCGAAACTCAAGCGAGACAGTGTCCGGTCGCGTGAAACATAAGCGGAGAACAAAGAGAGAGGTTGATCATTTGCGTCAAATACTTCAGAGGAACAAACACTGCCTGTTTCATGCCAACTGTTAACGGCAAACACTACGAGACATATTCTACGAGACATATTCTGTAAGTTTTTAAGTAGTTTTATTTTGTTTTATGAATTTCAGTCATTTATTTATTCGGGTTCTGTATAAGTTTAGCAGAAATAAATATGAGATTCGCATAAATAAATGACTGAAATTTATAAAACAAAATAAGACACCATAAAACTAGACAAAAGATTTAGACTCAAATACTACCTACTTCGTGCCAATTGTTATCGGTAGACAATACCTGTTTCGTACAAATATATTTTTTAGTTGTTTTAGTTTTACACTTATTTCAGTAGTTTAATTTTTAAAAATTAACACTATATTTTGTATGGTTAAATAAAAAGAAGGTATAATTTTAATTGCGTAAAATAGAAAAATAGTATGATTTGTATAATTTATATTATAAAAAATGAAACTCTTTGTTTTTCCCTCCATCGTTCAACTATATAGCAGTTTGGGTGGACTTGAACATGGGCTGTACCCAGTTAGAATGTGCCATGTGGAACAATAACAAAGAATAGGCCAATTAGTTGCCCACTGTGCGATGATAAACTATGTCTCTCGTAATAGTGAGCTTCACTGATTAATAATCTATGGGGCTATTTATTTTGGTGCACCTAGGGTATCCACCGACAGAATCAATGACTAATCCCTTTACTGCGGGAACATCTCTAACATAAGAGGGCTATAGCTGGCTCAGGAGTTTGCTGCATTCCTAAGGGTGGGATTCGAACCCCTAATCACTTGGTTAAGCGACAAAGGCATGTACCACCTACGCCAACCCACTGAGTTGGGGCTATTTATACGATAACCCAAAATATTAAATACTTAATCACTCACTATATTTAATGTTTTCGGATAAAGTCCAATATTTCGATAATTGAAAGGTTTACTTAACACTTTTTTTCAAACTATAGACTCATGCATGCACATAACTGCCGAGTACCCACCGAATCTTCTTAATAATATACTATATGATAAAGGTTTTTTAAATTAAAAAGGTCTAATATTTATTCTTAATTTTTTCTTTTATTTTTGTTAAAAGAATTGATTAAGCCCCTATTTAGCGACCAACGGATTGCTTTTGTTGTTAATTGACAACAAATTAATATAACTCATTTGACCAGCGGATAACATCAGTTTTTTATTTGAAGATGTTTGATGAAATTATCTGTAAAATGACTTATAAGGACATAGCTTTAAAAAAATTTATAAGAACAAGAGCATTATATCTTAGTATAAGAAGATGTATGTAATGTGAAAATAATTTTTTAAATATTTGGCCTCAAATTTGATATTAATTTAATTTCAAATTTTAAAATATTAGATTTAAATAATAAACTTACTATTTCTATTTCCATCTCTTTGAATAATTTGTAATAACTTTTAGATATAATTATCTTTTAATTCCTCAACATCTCAGTCGCCCGAAAAAAATAGAGAGCATTTTCAAAATCAGCATAGTTCAATTCGTCAATTCAATCAGCTGATTACTAGCTATAATTATTAGCAGTTTGCCATGATCAAATACCTAAGGCCTTTCAATTCGCCAAAAATGACCAATAGGCCATTTCCCAAATAAAGCCTAAAAGTATTTAGATATTTTTAGAAGTTATCGATTCCAAGTTTGAACAAACAGAATTCTTAACTTCCTTAAGAATTCATGTTTCTGTAGAGTGTTTGATAATACTATCTTTTAACAAGAAATAAGAATATAGTTCATTGATAGAAAATAAATAAAAATTAGAGGTTACCGCCGATTCTTCTCCTCTTCCTCTCTTTGATTGTCGACTCTTCTCCGAACTTTCTATTCATCAAAAGCGGATTGTAATCTACTTTGACAGCAGGTGCTTTTACTGGTTCCACGAGAGCAGTAACTGTTCTGTATAAATCATCCAGGTTAATTTCCATTATTAACTAGAATTAGAAACCAAAGATTGACTCTTTCTTTCGTAAAACCCAAGACTTAAAACTTTAATTACTGTTGATAGGGAACCCATTTATGGATCCAAAAGGACACTGTTCTAAGGTTGAATCAAGTTAATCAATAGGAACATGTTGCTACAAAGTAAGGCATGTAACAGAAAAACCAAACTAAGGCTTTTACCTTTTCTTTATCATCAAACATCAAGTTCATGGACATGGCTACCTCCACTGGCTCAAGCTGATCTGCCCTTAAATGCACATCAATAACCCTGCAAATGTTTTAAGAAACGAATTGATTCACACATTTAAATATTAAAAATAGTTTTGTTGTAACAGTTAATAGAATAACAAATGTTAAGTGTCCCTAACCTTATAAAAACAATTTACATAAACACGTCAATTTTAAGTCTCATTTTGCTATCATGGTGTCAATGTCCTGGATGAAGTACTGTCGTGTTTTTTTCCAGCATATGTCACCACCAGAGGATGACTTTTGCCGTTCTGGGGGAAGAAAACACGGACTAGATAAGATAAGCACCGTTTTACGCCAGTCAAAAAGAAGCCCTAGGTCACACCTGAAACCCACCACACTCGTGAGAGTATAATAAGGTTCTTAAAAGGAAAGTTGAGAGTTGTGTTCTTACGAAGAGAAGGATTTTTTGTCTCGACCATCATATCTGGAACTTACTAACAGGTGTTTGGTTCGTCTATTAAATAGATAAGGAATGAAATGTTTATTCTTAAGAATATAATAGACGAGAAATATAATGGAATGACTATTACTTAGTTTGATTTATTCTTAATAATTTCTAATGATGATGTATGTCAATGTTTGGTTTGAAAGCATAAATTTGAGATGATAAAAGAATAACTAATAAAAAGATCAAAATATCCATTATGGTCTCCACTAACATTATTATTATTATTATTATTATCATCATCATCATCATCATCATCATCATCATCATCATCATCATCATCATCATTAATTTTCTTAATAATAATAATAATAAGAAGAAGAAGAAGAAGAAGAAGAAGAAGAAAATTAATAATTAATAATAATAATAATAATAATAAAATTAATAATAACAAGAAGAAGAAAATTAATAATAATGACAACAACAACAACAACAACAATAATAATAATAATGATGATGATGATGATGATGATGATAAGAAGAAGAAGAAAATTAATAATAATAAAAAAAACTAATAACAATAATAATAATAAGAAGAAGAAGAAGAAGAAGAAGAAGAAGAAATTTTTTGAAATAATAATAATAATAATAATAGGGAGAAAGATTGTCTTTACTTATTCCGCGTTTCACAGAATAGGTAAAGACAAGGAGGAGGTATCTTTAATTATTCCTGAAAGTGTAGGAATAATTAAATCTGGAATTAGTTATTTTGTAACCAAACAAAGGAATAACTATTCATAAGGAATACATTAGTAATAAATTAGTTATTCCACTCAACCAAACATGTCATAATAGTCATAAGGGTTCCCATGTTGTTCCACAACAGTTTACCACACACTGCATGTTGGGTCCCGATTCGCATGAAGCATGTTTAAATTATTTTGAGGATTTTAGTTTGATGATTTTTTTAATTTGGTTGGAATAAATTAAGGATTTATTGCTTAAGTTATGATTATTAAATGAAGAAATTAGTGAAATTAGATTTATTGAGAATTATTATTTTATGATGCATTGTGAGTACTAAAAAGAATTGTATGATTTGAAGATCATTGCTTTAATTGATGGAATTTAGAAGACTAAATTAAAATTATTGCTAAATTGTTAGAATTAAATGCATAAGATAGTGTTAGAATAATTTGGGATTTTAGTGCTTAAGTAAGAATTATGAATTGAAGGAATTGAGTTAAATTAGAATTTTAATTTGATGTTAGACTTGAAAAGAAAATGTGCAATTAAGTCATTAAATAGTGTTAGGAATAAATTAGGTTTTATTTATATGGTTATAAGGCTTTAGGTTCATTAAATGGGCTTTTAGTCTTTGGAATGGTATTTAAATGAAAAAGGAAGAGAGCATATGGGCTTTTAAGTGGGAGCCCACAAAAGTTTAAATTAGAATGAGGGAAATGAAATATTTGGGAAAGGTTTGGAGGGAAATCACTTTGGACTTGAATATTTGGGCTTAGGTTTAAGTTAGGATTAGGTTAAATTAGAAGAATGTAAGGAAGCTTAGGAATTGTTAAGTCTTCTTTTTAGGTGGCCAACGAAAATTCTAGAATAAATGGGACTAGGTGAGGTGTCGTTTGTGAGCCTTAGATTTTAAGTTAGAACTAAAATAAACCAAGTCATTTTTAAGAGACTCACGACACTTCTAGAAAGGAGAAGGAAGCTTGTTATTTTTCATCAAAGGAGAAGACAGATTCGAAAGTTGTCAAAGAAGAGAAGTAAAGTTGGATGGTCGGCCATGCTAGGAGGAGAAGAGAGGTAGGTTTTCATGTTTTTTTTCTTCCTTAAAGAGGGTCACGAAAATTTCAAGAAGAAGAAGAGTGAGTGTCGTGGGTTTCATCCTAAGGTTAGGGTTTCGAATTTTTATGGGTTTCTTGTTATAGTTCTTCTTTTCTTGCTTACCTATGATGTTTGGAGGTTGCTAGATGAAGAAAGAAGAAGGATTCATGAATGTTTAAAAATTTCAGATTTGGGTAGGATTAGGGTTACGAAATTTTCTTAATATTTTGTTAGATTTTGCCTTTTTCTTGGTTAATATGATGATTGATGATGGTTGGGTTAGGAAAGAATGAAAAAAGAGAAGAGAATTGATGTTTGGAAAATTTCAGATTTGTGTATGACTTAGGATTTGAAAATTTGCGAAATTGGGATTGGATTTGAAGGGGGTTTTGAGTTGGTATGGCCTAGTGAAGGTATAAGAAGGGTTAGGTAAGGTTACGTCGGTTTAATTTCAAGTTTCGTTATGTTCGTAAAATTTCAGCATAGGCATCATTGAGTAATTGGCCTAATTGTGTGTTGATGAAGGGTTTTATGCCTTGGTTAAGGTTAATTAACGTAATTGGAGATATAAGGAAGATTAGATTAGCTTAAATGTAAGTTTTTCATTTTTATTAAAATTCCAGCATGTATCTCATTTATTAATTCATGATTTTATGGATGAGTTTTGATGTAAATGGCTTAGTTCAAGTATAGATAAGGTTTAGATGAGATTATGTAGGTTAAAATGCAAGCTTTGGCTATTAGTTAAAATTTCCAGCATAGTTCTTTTGTTAATTATGGCTTTGTTTTGAGAGTTTTGCTTTAGAATGGTATTTGAATGAAAGATTGATGGAAAGAAGAGTGATTTGTGTAAGGCAAAGGCTTAGGTTATAACATGTTAAAAATCAAGTAAGGCTTTGGAAAAGAAGGAGTTGCCGAAAATGCAAAGAGGGGAAGCAACTTATGTTATTCAAGTCTTTTATAAAATGGACTAGGAAAGGAAGATAAAATGAAGAAAAGCCCATTTAACTTGCAAAGGAATAAAAACAAGAGAATGAAGCCTTAAAGTGGAAATCTTTTAGTGTAAGCAATTAGGCTTAGAGATTAAATAGAATAAAAACTATCGTCAGTTATTAAGAGTCCACCGAAACGTTACAAAGAAAGGAAGTAAGTGGAGTGTGTCGTGTGTGGGGCTTAGGTTGTAGTAATTAGTTAAGTAGTTAAAAAGGGTAAAAGCATAAACGACATAAGTCTTTTTGAGAAGGAAAGTTTAAGATAAGAGTAAAGTGGAAAGAAGGGTTAAAGAAAAAAAAATCAGAATTTGTTGGGGTCTTTAAGGCATGAAATTTTCGACAATATTGATTAAATTGAGATAGGTTTTGGGGTTAACAAGCTTAATCAAGGTATAGGTAAAGTTAGTTTTTAAGCTAAGTTGTTCCATTCCTTGAAAATTTCAGCATGTGCAACTCTTGTTACATCATGGTTCTTTGTTAGAATTTTGCTTTGGATTGAAGAATTCGTCAAGAAAGAGTAAGAAAAAGAAAGGAAAGTGAGAAGGGCCATGGAGGTTAAAAAAAATAAATTCAGATTTATGTTAGTCGCTTGAAGACATGAGATTGTTGAAAATTTGATTAGTTTAGAGAAGGGCTTTGATGGTTATAGTTTAGAAATGGCATAGGTTAAGCTTTGGCTAAGGTGCTATGAAAGAATTTGCATGTCTTGCTCTTCCTTAGAAAATTCCAGCATAGAGATGTTTGTTAATTTAGCATTATTATGCCTTGATTAGGTCATTTACGGCATTTGGAAGTAGAGGAGAAGCAATTGGATCCATCCTATTACAAAGCTTAAGGAATTAAGGTGGGTAGTGTATTTATATTTTGAATTATAAGTCATGTATTGATTTTCGAAAATTCAAGAAAGTGAAAGAAGAAG